>JBBMEG010018121.1:0-67090 GCA_037832605.1 Cyclanthera cordifolia | reverse complement strand
GAAAGTGTGGGCATCCATCTCAAAACCAATTGGCAATGAGAGGAGTAGCCCACCTTGTGTTATATGTGGTTGGAGGATTCCCCACCTTACCGATGTGGGATATTTGAGATCCTCAACAATAACGCCCGTCTTTTCTCTCTGAGTCTGTTGGACCTTGATATCAGCATCAAATGACATGGCTGAATTCACCTCAACACTATTCTTTTTGTGTTTCATGTAACGGGCCATAACGACCTGGATGGAAGTATTGCACAATCTTGATCAATATGATCCTCCTATCTCATTACCCAACAAATGAAATACAATAGTTACACACCCTTCAACTTACACTTCGTAATTTTTATCTAATGAGAAATCACACTCGTTTGCTTAGTTTCCACCCTATATTCTCAAATAAACAAAATAAATAAACGCCCAATATTCTCAAAAAAAGATTAGCAGCAGCAAAATAGAGCGAAAATACCTAGGAACACTTCAACTATAAGATCTGAGACAGATGAAGGTCGAAAACGGAAAACTAACTCCATAGGCTTGTAAAGCACATCGTCACAAGAAAATCCCACAAACTATCACGAAGCGGAGCCAAAACACGCAGACACACGCAGCGAACGCAACTTGTCTGCAAACAAGATGAAAAACCTTAGATCTGAGGCAAACAAGAGTCGGAAACCAAAAACTAACTATGTCATGAACAATCTGACAAAAAGTACTCTAATAAGAGGTAGCACGCGCCCCCACGCATCGCAAGGCAACACCAGTCCGAATCTTCAAGTGGCGTGCGTGGTCTCCTTTGTTATCCATTGGCTGTGATTTTTTAGTACGTTAGAGATCGAGAAATGGGCTTTCGGAGAAAGTAGGGTGTGTCGAAAAACTCCAACGAGCAGTGACAGCTTCTGACAACAGGAATGATTTTATGATGACCCCTAAAATAAAACTCTAATTTCAAATCTCGAAAAGCCTTAATGGCTATGATAATATATAAACAATATTGAGACTCAAAAGTCATCATAATTTTATTCATACGCATGCCTTTACATAGAGAATATTGCGGTAAACCTAGCTACTAATGGGCCTGACACTGGAAATACAGTCAATCACGAAAAATACATAATTATACAAATAACTTTAATAAAGCTTCTCGAAAAGAAGAAGCTAGTCGGCGAATAAAGGTGGAGAAGGAAGGCATTGTGATAGAGAAGAGAAGACAAGCTCCCTACGACGCCGAAAAGGACGCAAGAGAAGATGGGTTTGTAAGTTAGGGTTTTTGGGTGGGAAAGAGAGTTTAGAGGGAGAAATGTTTTTAGAGAGAATTCCCTCTTCTATTAGGTCCCTGTATTACAAAATGAAACAATTTCACGTCTAACATTTCAATAATGCACAATTTAGTCCCGGTGAGTATACTTTTATACTTATTTTGTTTTAAAAATTTAATACAAGTCAAAATTACAATAATCACTTCATCAATATATTGAAATTGAAAAATAGTCTAGCTATTATCGTAGTCAACAATGTAACTTATTATTTTTTTTAACCTCCGAATTAAATTTGAGCATTATTGAAATGTGAAGAACAAAAATTGAATATTATTAAAATGTCATGGACAAAATTGATTGATTTTAAAACATAAGAACCAAATAGAAACTATACTCACCTCAAACCTAAGAACTAAAAATGTAATTTCCCAATTCTTTAAAACGAAGATGAATAAATACTCCAAAGCAACCATGGGAGATTTAAAAGAGTACGTTATTGGCATAAATAAAGATATAAATAATCACAACAAGAACAGAGCTCCACGAAGTGGATAAAAATTTGAGATGTCCAAAAAGTCAATAGAATCCGTATAACTTCCTTAAAAAATAATATATTTCTTTTCCATCCAATATTTACCACTTTTCATTTCAATCTAATTAATAGTGAACTTTTAAATGACGGCACAAACTCGAGATCTATGATCTCTGAGTGGATTCTTGCATTGAGGGTGAAATCGTGATCTTCATCTCTAGTTAACGATTTCACCAGGCCTCGGGAGATGAGATAGTTCCAATTGTAAATTTTATCACATTCTATAAACATGGTTGACTCCAGATAAATTTTACCTCGAATTCCTTTGCAACCTGAAATTTTTCTGCGTGAAGACTTGTAAAACCTAAAAATAATCATATATTGAAGCACGATGACTTCAATAATTGAAGAAAAAAAAAACATTTGGAAGAAGAAAAGACCAGGGATTACGTCATTTCTAGTGCAAAGATGTTTGGAAGGGGGTAGGTCTCATTTAGTCAAAATTCAAAGTCTGCAAAGGGAGTTGAAGACTGTAATTTGTTGTGCCAAAAATTTGTTCTTTTTTCCTAGTAGTCATGAGTTGTGATATTTTCCTTGCAAGTCTCCAGCTTTATGAACTCATTCAAATTGGTTGAATGCTAATAGTTTTGTTTGGCACGTATAGAAACCCATAGAAGGCTTTTTCCTCTTAGTGTTCATGTTCATTTACTTGTTAGTAGCAACTTTAATTGGTGGGATCGTATTTTTCTTGTTCTTTTTTGTAGTGTTGTCTTTAGAAGTTGGGTGTAGAAATTTTTTACCACCAAGAGTACTACATAGTGAATATCGATGCAAGTTTAACATTTCACTACCTGTGGGAACACCACATCCAAGAAGGCATACTTTATCCAAAGGAGCAGCGGGATCAATCTTTGCAACACTGACATCATGAACAACAGTGTATTGACTAAATGTTGATGTTCCCATGAAGTGATAAATGGGTTTTCCATTTATGGAGAAACGGCTTTGACGATCGGACATCATGACTCCCACTCCTGTGGCAGCACGAACTCTGCCACAAAGGTTTGTTTTCCCTGATTTGCAAAACTTGCATTCTCGACATTCTGCTTGGTAGCAAGGAATAACATGGTCTCCAGGCTGAACTTCAGTCACGCCTTCACCAACACTCTCTACTATCCTGCCCATGGGTTTCATATTGCCGCTTAAGCAATGAAATTTATACATAATTATAATAAAACCATAATATGAAGCATTTGACGTCAGAAATAAGTTATATACCCTGCAGCCTCATGACCAAGAATACAGGGGAAGAGACCTTCAGGATCCTATAAAAAGATTGAGATCAGAAAGCTCAGATTGTAATATTGAGATGCGGAAGTTCTACATGTACAGGAAATAATTTATTATAATAATACTGAAGCGCAACATTGATGAAAGAAATATGAAAAAAACTTAATCGCACAGAACACATAGATGACATCAATGCATTTTAGGGCCAAGCTCTTGGATGTTACATTTTATTCAATAGCCAAAAGCTCGTAACTTTTTTTTATCACAGGATTGAAGCTTGAGAATGTTCTTAATTACATGACATTCAGTATTCAAAAAAAACATTTTTTTTATAAGGTTCAGTGTTCAAAAAAACTTGCAAAATGTTTCACATGTTAGGCAGGTGCCAAGTAGCCCGGAGAGGTATTGAACTAGTGACATTTTAGAAATCGAACAGTTAGGACTTGGTTTTCCTCCCCGTCTTTGTTTCCATTCTGTTAGGCCTCCCATGACTCATACCCATGTTAGAAAAGGTAATTTGGGTAGAAAGAAATACATGGAGAGAAGTGTGGACCATTAATTTTGTGAGTGTGTGCTGCCGTAGAGGAAAGAAGTTTATGCAGTAGGTTTTGTGCTTGTGGCGAGGTAGGCATGGACCAGAGTTTCCTTGTGGATAGTACCAGCTCTCTCGTGAAAAGCTGGATGTTGTATTTGGCTTCTGTTTTCTGGCTATCTTATTCTTCATATCAATCAATAGCTAAAATAACCCACTGTTCCTCAGAGAACTCCGGACAGCACAATGTTAGTTCTTGCATCTCTTTTTTTTTTTTGACAAGGAAAAATAAAGAGGAGCCAACAACGCTATTATTAATTTTAATTCTTGCATCCATTATGTTTTTTTTTTGCATATTTTCTGTTTGATTACATGTGTTTAGACTTTTGGATGCATAACATGCTCCATTCCATCAATGACTTTTTTTTTTTTTTTTTGAGATAGATATTTCACAATATACCCGGGTAACCATGCCCGTCCCTAGGCCTGACACCGGAATACAACAAAGAAGTGGAGACTACAAACTATTGTCACAGATAGGTTTCGAACCTAGAATCTTGAGGGAGCACACCTCTCGAGCCCAAGTCTTCAACCAACTGCGCCACCCCCTTGGGGACCCATCAATGACTTTGTTACTTACCCAAAATAAACAATATATATATTTATTTATTTAGTTGTAATTAATATCAATACTTTATCTTATTTCCTTGATCCTTTATACTAGACACACCACGATTTGGCATAGCCCCATATCATCCCAAGATCTATCAAACCCCAACACTGTTCTCCGATTTCTTCCCATCAAATAAACCACAATACAATACAAAAATAAACAAACAAAATATCTACCATAGAACTCAAGACAATCCATCAAAAAGGAGTTTGGGCCAAGAAAAACAAAGGGGGTCTCTACATAATAGTTTAATCTTTTTAGAATTAGAAACAATTTCATTCATAATTGAAATGGAGGAGTTATACTCTGAACATAGGAGATTAGATTGATGAAGACCAAATGTTGTACATTTCTGCACCATAATAAAGCAAATGAAATGACATAAAAAATAAAAAGTACAAAATACATCCCAAAAGATTTTTCGTTTCTCTCTAACCAAATATTCCACATGAATACACAAACTAATGCAAACCAAAGAGTCTTCTTTGAGCCTCTAAATGGTACACCCATCAAAACTGTGTAAATAAAGGGTAATAAATGTTGTATGGGAAAGGGAAAGACCAGCCAAAACCTTCCAAGGCCCATTCCCAAAACCGCATAGCTAAAAGCTGAGTATGAATAAATGACCAACTTTTTCTAAGTGCAATCCACACAATATACACCACAAAGGAGAAAGAACCAAAGCTCCCAGAAGGAAAACTTAATCTTCTTTGGATTCAGTACCCAAAACAGAGTATGATTCTTTTGAAGTTGGATTAGCCAAACATAACAAACTCTATGGAAGTTATTTTACCAAAAATAATGCCACAAGTTTCCATTCCACAGGCCAAACACAAGCTTCAGGAGAGTATGAGAAACTAGAAAGTAAATTGTGATAATAAATGTGAAAGTGAAGTTCATTCATCTGCTTCCAAGTCTGTCAAATTAAGTCGTAAGTATAGGTCTCAAGCTAAATTTTTATTATTCCGTACTTCTGCTGTGGTGCAATTTAGTTGAATAGAAAGTCTAAGAAGGCTAGGACAAATATTGCCAAGAGTACCACAATGAAGCCATGAGTCTGTTCAAAACATCAAAGCACGACTATCACCAATACACTAATGAGATAGACTAGCAACCAAATCTCGAAAATTGCAAACAAACTCTATGGATATTTATGAGAAAGTATTTCTAATAACTAGTTCCCAACTATTCCTCGCCAATGTTTTAAAAGGCCCGAGATGCAGAAAGGTGCAAAGGACCTCTGGAGCTGAGGCGTGAGGCGCAAAAAAGACACGGGCTTTATTTTCGAGGCGCACCATGTATAAAAAAAATTAACAAAAAATATATATTTATTATATTCACACAAAGATACATATCACTTTGTAATTATTCACAAAATTTAAAGAAAGATGAAGATAGACATACAACATAATACCATTAAACCTCAATCATAAGTAATAATTTAAAACATACAACTATCCCAGTATACACAACACTTACAGGTATCAAAATACTTGGCTAATTTTTAGCACCACATACACATCAAACATTCAAACTATTTATTAGCATGTCATATATTCAAAAAACACAAAACAAAAGGACAAAAGTAAGACTTTTAGAAGACAAATGAAAAAATATATATAGATACACAACAAAAAAAATGTATAAGGTTATAAGAAAAAAAGATGCTGATCTTAGGCTAGCCTCAAAGTGATGTGAAACTAACGATTAAAAAAAATCATTAGTTAAACATTCAATAACTCTAAAACAAATATAAGAATATAAACTTCATAAATTAACGATTAAAAAATCATTGGTCAATTTCAACGCAACTTCTATTTACGTCCATCTTCTTCCTTACTCTTGACTTTTCAATTTAAATTTTGCAAAAAACTCTTCATCTTCTTCTTCATTATTTCTTCTTCACGATTTTTTTTATTTTCAACAAGATTTTTCATGTATTTATCGGAAAATCTTCAATTAAGGTTTCTGGTGCTTGAATCGAAACCGTTCCAATTCAAGATCGATTCATATGATTCACATATGACTCGAATGATTTGTCAGATTTCTGATTCAAAACTTGTATTGAATCGTTCTTCCTCCATTTTGAATCATTACATATGTTTCAAATCGTGAAACATACAATTTTAATAACCTTGGTTTTGACGTATTTCAAACAATTAAAAAAATAAGGCACCCGAGGGCGCACGCCTCACGAGAAGTCGCGCGCATCTTAGTGTGCGCGTTGTGCCTCATTGAAGCGAGCCGCCAAGGGTGCGCCTTGATGGGGCTTTATTGTGCCTTTTAAAACTCTGTTACTCGCCAAATGTCCATAGTTTTAATGTACGACATTAATCTTTCCTAAGGCTGCAAGTGAAGCAAAGAACCAAATCTAGCAAACACTATTAAAATTTTAGAAGCAAAAAATATGTAGTAAATTAGTAATAACAGTCAAATGAATGTAAGTTGTCGTCTTATCAGATGAGATATTATCTCCAAAAACCTTAGATTATTCAGAGTTTAGGTATTAATAATCTAGAATAATAAGTTTATTTTTTTAATGAATGAAAAGAGATTATAAAAATCAAATAAGAATATGTTATATATTAGTTAAATATGTTAAGTTATTTCAACATTATCATTGATACGAAAGTGAAGAGTACTTTGCCCAAAGCAATATGGAACCAGGAGGGTTCAGGCAAAAATGAAGTTTTGAACATTTTCTCTAAGAGATTGAACATTTCTTAAAAAAAAGAAAAAAAATTCCAACACCGGTCTATTTCCCAAACTGGTGGTTCATAATTACTCAAACTATAGAATCACTAGAACAAAACATGTTTGCCTTCTTCAACTTGGTTGGGTAATTCTAGGATCTAACAGGACTGGACCTTTTTGTTGTATCTGTAGTGTGATCACCATTCCCCCTTCCAAGTTTAAGGCTACCACAGTTGATGCAATGCAGCTGAAGTGAACTTCGAAAAGTCTGATTAGAAAGAAACTAGACTTGGGCAATGAAAGTAGTGAATATTTGAGAAGTTTTGAGATTTAAGTAGCTTTTTAAGCTCTGGCTGGTGTACTTCAATTAGCAAAATATCATTATAAAGATGACAACCAATTTCCAAAGGCTATAAACTTCTTTCAAAACCTTCATCATTAGGCAATGTGGCATCATAAATATGCACTGGTCGTCGTTAGACAATACCCCAGAAAGGAGAATCAGAGACCTCTCAGGTGGAAACCATCAACCCTTAAGAGGTGTTTATTTGAGGCTTTTATGGAGCTATTAAAAATGAGCTAGATAAAACAAAGAAAAGTTCGCAAGAGCAAGACCGAAGAGAAGCAAGCCAACCTTGCCCTATTGGACAAGCTGTTGCACACTGGAGTTAAACACAACACTTAAAAATGATTTCCTAATCCGAACACATCATAACAATCACAAACGCATAGACAACTCCGAATGCAATTCCCTTCCGCCAACCAATAGAAGTGGCGAACACAATTCATCAAAAATGGAAAACAAAAACCGGCAAGGAACCACTGTACAGAAATTAAAGAAAACAAGAAGGCGCCACACGTTGATCTGACAATTGCATCGATTCGGATTTAGAAAAGTGAAAGAAAAGAAAAACAACCTTGCCGCTCCAGGTATAAGCATCGGTGTGGCAAAGAGCAGTGTAGAGGATCTTAACTCGGACCTCCCCGGCTTGCGGCGGAGCGACCTGAACATCCTCGATGACCAATGGCTTATTGGGTTCCCAGGCCACCGCCGCTGGCAGGAATCAAAAAAGAACGAGGTGAATCAAAAGGATCGACGGAAGAAAAAGTGAGGCATAGAGAGAAAGAAGAATGAAATGTGTATAGATAGTACCTTTGCAGGTGATAACTTGACCTTGGGTTGCCATGGATAGAGCTGAAAGTACAGTGAAAGAAATGGGAAGGAGAGACGGAAGAGATCGAAAGAGAAAGGCAAAACAAAGAGGGAGGACCCAACTTTAAATAATGCTGATTTTTGCATGTTCTGCTGCTCGTTTTTGTTCCATTATGGGCTCAATAGTGTTGATCCTTTTTTTAATTAAAATAGTTTTATCTTTAAAACATTTTATTGATGAATTAGTTAAATTACAACATTCATTTCATTTTTTTTTTTAGGTAATGTGGTAGATTAACTATTTTAATAAACTATTTACAAATAACCGAAACGATGGATGACATTTATTATTTGATGTTAATCCAATTCAAAAGCTTGTGTTCCCGTCCCCTAATTTGTATTAAAAAAACTATTTCAATTATTGCTTTTTTTTTCTTATTCATTAAAATGCATTTTCGTTTTTCCTCTTTTACCCCTCTCTGCATATTTTCCGTTTTTGGATTGCGGAAATATTTTTCACTCACATTAATACCATTATTATTATTGTTATTATTATTATTATTATTATTGTTATATTCTTTTAATATTTCTACTTCTCTGAACCGATTTCTAAATCTTTCTAGTAATAATTCTTCAAAAAAATGTTTTTAATTAGTTTTAAAATCTCATTTTGAAGTGATGGAAATTTTCATTTGAGTTTTTTTTATCGGAATCTTTCCTATTTTTTTATAAGATTTATTTTCTCATTTGTTTTAGGTTCATACGGTATTGCAACATACTATTCTTTTTCTCCTTCTCGGCATTCATTCAAAAAAATAAACCATCATTTTTGAAATTTTGTTTGTTTGTTGATAATGTTTTATTTCTAGGACATTTTTGTTTCAAAACTTCACCTTTTTTTTAGCTACTCAGTTACTTTTAGTTCATAGCATTTGAGTGCGTAGTAGTTACGGTGTAAGCGGTTCGGTTCGGCTCTGTTACTGTGCAAAACTAGAGTCGAACCGATACTGTAAATTTAGAAAATGTGAAAATCGCAACATAACCGACTATTTGAATAATCCGCTCTGGTCGAACCGCTTAAACCAACGGTTCTATCGATTCGATGTTCGGTGAACCGGGCTTTGCTCGTGGGTTAAGGTGTAAGAAAATTAAATGTTCACTCATTAATATCAAAACGCTTTATGTCTTTTAATTTGGTCGTGATGTTTTCTTACTTATAATTATGCAATGTTAAACTTAAAGAACATAGTACGTTTCTCTAGAATTCATTCTCTTTAAGTCAATAATCATGATGGAATTGAGAATGAGTATTACGTTTCACATGCATTTATGCTTTAAGTTAATTTGAAGATTAAACTCATGTTTAATGGAGTTTGGTCTTTCTCTACCTATAAATACAAACATTTGTCCATCACAAATGTAGTAAAATGAATATGGAGAATTAAGTTTAATGAAAATACTTTTAAGCTTTTAGGAAAAGAGAGATAAATCAATATCTTTCATGAAGCAATTGATAAAGGCATCAACATCAACAACGATTCTTTTTGTTGAATTTGAAAGGTTCTTGCATCACAATTTTGTGAGGTACTTTTCAATCTCATTAAGATCTAAATACAATTTGTGACAATCGTGTTATTCAAGATTTTAGGTTCATGTTATGTATAAAACATATAACACAAGAACACAAAACTGTCTGAACTACTGCTGCTCGAACGTCAAGCTTCTTTAGTGTGCTTCAATGAAAACAAATGGTTTCAAGAAGCTAGTTTCTTGCAAAAATAAATGATTTTAAGAAATTAACTTGTGGTGATTTTCCAAATTTGGTGGAAAACTATAGAGAAGACAACATTGACCTTTTAAAGAAAAAGAAGTACATGCAAGTGGTTAAAAAAAGCAGTAACACAATGGCATCAGTAAACGACATCAGCAAACGTCGAAGGACCATGAGGTCACAAGTACTTGATGAATCTCACAAAATAATTACAAATGTAGATAAATTCAAAATTATTTACATCAATAGTTATTAATATGTTTAGGAGTTTAATACATATAGGAGAAACCTATAATGACCCAACCTAAACTATAGGATCCAAACCTAGGTTCTTATCCTAATGTATGAATTTCAACACTTAGATGACGTGGTCATGTTCATAAACATAATACTTAAATGAATGAAATAACTACAATTAAGTTCAAATGCTCTTAAAACATGTTAAGGGTACCCGAGTAAAGAAAAAAAAACATTCTTCAAATACCATAAACTAACACATTCCTTAAAAATTTATGCACAAGGAACATAAGAAAAATTTAAAATTGTAAGTATACAACGATGCCCATGGTCAGGTCCCACTCGATCATGCATTCTGGTACATGCTTGTCATATATGTGGAATTTCACAATGGAAATGGTGTTTGTGAAAACTCAATAAGGATCCCCAACTCGGGATTAGACATGAATATAGCCAAAACATGATATCAATTAAGGGGTACATAGACCCAAGCTCCTGGGTGCTAGGTTAGATGACCACATACCCGACATGTACCACGTAGAGCAATCTAAAGCCTATGTTAAAGACCAAAACACCCTTTGGAGTTGTATGACTCACTTAAGTAAAATAAGCTGGGCGACATTGTCCATGGTGGAATTTGGCGAGTAGAGCTATCTGGTTGCCGCCACACCTCATACACTCACTGTGAGACACTGGTCCACACGCTTCGCCATAGAATATTTACCCTACCCACACATTGGCATGTTCCCTAGGAATATTGCACATCTATTTTGGCAGACAGAGTGTCCAGGTCATTCAACCTCCTCACATGGTGCTGCTCGAGGATATCGCCTCGAGCCATGGGAAGTGCGTCCCTATATCGTAGTCCAAGAACCCACTATCTGTCTTATATCCTCTATCTGATACTTTTATCTGGTCACGTGAGTCCAGTACATTAGCTCGTATTGATCACTGTAAAGGCTCGACCCATACGAGGCTCTCATCTAGGGCACTAATCTAAATGCATGAGTAAAACAGCCTTTAAACTAGAGACATCGTGAATAAATGCTTCATTAATGAAATCATCGAAATAGTTCTATAAATCAACTGAAAATATGGTACCCAGTTCATATAGTTCAATAAGAAGGAAAACCAGAAACATATGTCTCCATAAAATTCAGTAAATAGTGTGGAAACAAATGATCTAAGGAAAGAAGAATAAAGACAAGCTCATGGTCCCTACAGCTTCAGATCAGCCATCTTGATGAAGATCGTGCCTACCTATGGAAGCCCACAAAGAAAAAGGTGAGTTGTTAACTCAGTAAGGATCCCTAACTTGAGATCGATATAAGTATGAATAAGGTAATGATTATGAATGCACTATGAGAAATAATGAGTCAATGAATGGTGGTGCCAGGGCAACTCCAATAGGGCTTCACCCACCTAGTCTTGAGACGATACTTGATTGTAGCCTGGCCTTCAATGTAACAGAATTTGCCTACTAGGTCTACTCTTCATGATACGGTATACATGTGCATCGTTGGTTGTGAATTGCCAACCATGTACGATCTTGAATATATGACATGCCTCGACATCGTTGATTAAGGATTGTCAGTCAGGTCTTACAATAGAAGAATAACGTAGGCTTTCATGGATTATTATAATCATAAAATGGATGAATGCAACATGCTTACAAACAAAAAGACCCGTGTAACATATATAACATGTTTGCCTAACATGAATCCCTAAAACAATTTATCATTATACACTAATCATAGCATGGCTAATCACATGTAATATCCACATCATAATTAATCGTTCAATTAGGGTAAGTATCAATCATAGAACACATCTCAGAAACATATGATAAATCCCAAATACCTTAGACATGCTCATAACAACCATGAGACCCCAAGTTAAGGATATGTTTTCTTTACCTTGGTCGATAATCACTAAGATTACTCAAACCACGACTCCTAGAAGTCTTCCCAACGAAAGCTAGCCAGAACAGGGTTATCGAATCAAAACTGGTACCTAAAACTATCAAAATCTGACTCAAAACATAAATAATACCCAAAGTACACCATCTAAAAAATTTTCAACGAACGATGGCGACGCGTAGATCTCACGCTCAAGGGAGCAGCACAGCTGGTTCGGCAATGTGTCGCGCGCTAGGAGTGGCTACGACTTTGTTCAGAAGGCACTAACACTTGGTTCGGGAAGCAGCATGCTTGAGTGACCAATTCTTGCTTCGGATTGGTTAGATTTGGCTCAGGAACTAGCAACGTGAAACACGAACTCTGACCCCTCAACTCTGTCGGCGTGCAGTGTCACCACGGAGAACGAGCACGAGCATTGAATGGCTCCAAGCTCAAGGGAGAGGCTATGAGTGCGAAGGCGACACGCAGACGAACAGACTTGGCCCTCGTTGGCGGCTCCACTGTAACGACTTGACCCAAACTTTGAGTCTAAACCTAGGTCTTTTACCCTAATGCATGAGTTTTTAACACTAGATGATATGGGCATGTCCTTAAAACAGAACTTTCAAATAAAAGATTTAACTGTCATTAAGTTTCAAAATCTCTAAAAACAGATTATGGGTACCCGAGTAAAAATTCAAAATAGAACACCGTTTAAATACCAAAAGAATACACATGCCCTGAAAATATGTTGAAGGAACATAAGGAAAATAAATAGTAAAGAGTGCAGCGGTGCCCATGGTCAAATCCAACTCGATCATCCACCCCGGTACAGACCTGTTATACCTGTGGAATTCCACAGTGGAAAGGGTGAGTTCGCGAAAACTCAGTAAGGATCCCCAACTCGGGATCAGACATGAATATAATCAAATAAGATATCATCAGTAACAACAAGCGCAACGGTCTCAAAAATATACCTCAAACGAAGGGTTCATAGACCCAAACTTCAGTAAAACTTACATAATAGACAAGGTCCCCTATGAGACGGTGGTGCCAATGCACGCACCAAATCGTGTCTTATCCCCTAGGGGACGGTGGTGTCAATGCACGCATCAAGATCGTGTCTTGTCCCCTATGGGACGGCGGTGTCAATACACACACCCTGGTCTGAGTCTTGTCCCCTATGGAACGGCGGTGTAGGCTAGTTCGCTATGGAACATCCCGGCCTATCACACACCTTAATCAAGTTTTGTCCCCTATGGGAAGACGGTGTAGGCTAGTTCGCTATGGAACATCCCGGCCTATCACGCACCTTATCTTATAACATCACCGAGCACATAACCAGATATAACATATATGTTCAATTCTATCTCAAGAAAAACCATGTAAAGGCCAACCCTCAAAATATTACAACAACATCAAATAGGCAGCAAGTCATATATATGAGCATCATCAAATATTAATACATCATCACAATTTCATATAGTCACATATACACATATAATTGCACTTTCAATTCAATCTCAGATAGCCAGTACCAACTCAAACATCACAAAATTATACAGATATCAATCAATCAAGCAATCATCACATCAGACATCATAATTCAATACATTCATGTATTAACCACATGATCTCGAGTTGAGGATATGTTTCCCTTACCTTAAGCGATCTCACGAGCGAGCTCCTATGCTCCAAGCCAACATTCAGCGAAGGCTAGCTCACGAATGGAGTCCTAACAATTTAACGGGTCAAAACTAGCACCTTAGACTCTCGAAAATGGATTCAGAACGTCAAAATTAGCAAAGAAGACCTAACTTTGAAAAACGTGTTTTCGGGACCCGGGACCGATCAACTCGGTTGACTAGTCAAAGATGGTCAAAACAAGTCAAGGGTGGGTCAAGGGTTCATACTTTTCAAGAACATGACTTAAGTTCAATTTACAAGGTTAAATAAACACTAAATTTCAATGAGTCAAGGAAAAGTCAACACTTTACAATTTTAACAAAGATGAGTTCAACTTAGTTGACTGAGTCAACTCAGTCAACTTCTTCTCCTACATTCCAGCAATGGAGTTTATAACAAGATTCTAAGTTTTAACAATGGGTTTACTCATTATAACACCATACTTAACTTCAAAGAACAAATAGATTCGTTAATGGCCACCAACATTTTTCTTATTAATCAAAAGATTAGCTACAACAACCAAAGGTAAAAAAAATACAACAAAATCAACAAGGAGCCTCACCAACGAGGTGGAAACCGGTGAAAACGGCGGATCTCGGCGTCGGCTTCCGGTGAGTTAAGTCATTCACGACGGCCTACGCGTGTGACCGAATCAATGGTGTTCACAGGCGGTGACGGCTTGAAATTTCGGCCATGAAAGAGCTTGGTCTTTAATGGGAGCTTGAAGAAGATGAATAGTGGCTGGTGGGATTTTCTATGCTGGAGAGAGAAAGTGATATGACTTCATAGATTAGGTTAAAAGTTGAAAATGGGTTGTTTGTTTTGAGTGATTATGGAAAGTAAGATTTGACACAATCGGTGTTTGGAATGAGTTTAGGCTTAAACCTTTTGGAATTTCTCATAAACTTATTTATATAAACAAACATTTAATCACTTATGTTTTAATTTAAGCCACTAAATAAGATCAATTAATATTTACTTAAAATCTTGTGATGCTTATTCAATTAATTATTATAAGAAAATAAATTATTATTCATTTTAATTAATAAAAAAATAAAGATTGTAAAATCATTCGGCTAGAGATTAAATCAAATTTGAGCTAATAGAAAATTTCGGGTTGTTACATCCACAAAAACTCTTACAGTTGTCGGTGGCTCTGCACGACAATGATTGCCTGATGATAGTGTCAATGTGGGATTCTGGAGGCAATGATTGGTTGTCAGCGACTATCAGAAAAGTTGAAAAATAAGCCCTCAAGTTCAACGATTGCATGAAAATGGAGAGAAAAAGCTGGTGGCTGATGGTTGGCAATGATTTTTTCCTAAACGTGAGTTTTTTCTTCTTTCATAAGTCCAAAATAGCTGAAAAAATTACCAAAATACCCTTCTTTACATCTCTTGAAATAAAACTTATTTAGGTCCTTTAAAACCAAAAATAAATTAAAATAAACTCTTGGGAGTCCCTAAATTGGATTATCATCATGAATCAGTGAGTAGATCTACCTGCCTCATTCGACATCGAGCGAACATCTCAATCACATGCCCCCTGTTGCCACCTTCAAGCCCACACCCGTCTGATCAAGCAGACGCACGAGACGTCTCTTACAGAGGATCCACCTCTGTCCTGTCTATTGCTCGCTGATCACCAGCGATCAGGCTCTACACCACGTGATCCATCTGGCGCTGCCTAGGCGTGCACGCACTTACTCGCGTATGTCCATCTTTGATCCACCACTGCCTTGTCTGTCTAGCACACGTAGGCCCAACACTTGATAGTGAAGCCTCGACTGTTATATCATGCCTAAGCTCGTGACCCTAGGACACTACACACCTGCTTCTTACCTAAATTGAGCTATTTCAGTAGCCCTTGACTAACACTTACTCGAGCCGAGTCACGCTTGTTTGTCGAGCCTTTTTCCTTGCTAAGAATGCGTCACCTTCTCATTTTGCATACTGGTCTTAGTTTTTAGGGACTCGAATAATTTCTATTTCTCGAGCTTTGTGACATCTATATGATTTGATTGGTTGCTTAAAGCTCACGATAGTAACGAAAACGGGGAAAGTATATAGAAAAGACATGTAAACGACGTTGATTCCATCCATTAATTTTCTTCCCTATGAGTTTGAGTTTCAATATTGTAGATTAGTATCTGAATAGCAATATTTGCTAAGTGTGTTTGATAAGTTGCTAAATACTTTCTAGAGCTTGATTGTGCATTGTTCTAAACTCTTTTTCAGGTAAGGATTCTTTACCTCAGGTTGTACAATCTCCGTGTATATTTCAATTAATTGTATCTGGATCTATATGATTTACTCTTGATATGTATGTTATCGTTAAAGTATGAGCATGCTTAGGTAGATGTTTTGTGTTGTGATGATCAGGCTATTTTGAGTTTAAGCATGTGTATCGGTCCAAGTATATTTTGATGATGTAGTATGCCATTTAGGATGACTGTTTATATTGCCTATCAAGCATGTATTGATGTGATTTGTTATCATTGAGTATGTTGTACTCTTAGATATATTAGATAGGTTGTCCTCATCTAGAGGCTATAGAGAATGTGAGGTATCATGCCATACTCATGGTTTGAAAATGAGATAATTGTTTTCCCCTCTAACAATTGGGGATGTGATGTCATATGTCGCCCCTAACAAAACCTAGTTTCTGGTCTATATAGAGCTGGAACCTGATCTTAGTGTAAATCTGCTATAAAAGGGTCTTTAGCTTCATGTGATCGGTAAGTCTCAAGCTGACTCTGCTGCTTGCGAGGGCCTCTACCAGTTATGACTCAGTCACTAGTAGAAACCGGAGTTTTAGTGTCGATCATATGCTGACATCTTTCATATTTGGTGTCGGACAAACGACCGTCATCATTACATGTGACATTCAAGACATTTAGTGACGGGCAGAAATCGTACCAAAAGTCTTTGGTGTCACAAAGATCACCGACACCAAAGGCTTTTAATGTCGGTCTGACCAAGTATTGGTGTCGATCAAGACGAACACCAAAAGTCTCTAGTGTCGCTCATTGGTGTTGGTTTGGAGCGATACCAAGGCTATATGGTGTCGGTCTCGACCGACACAAAAAACCTTTGGTGTCGCTCAAAAAGTGTCACCATTTCTTTTTGGTGTCGATCTTGAAGGTCCGGGGTATTCTAAATTGATATACTATACACCTCTAGATGAACTCGACCACCTTCTTTTTGCGATAGTTGTTAGGGCCTCTACTCTGACCGACTATGTGAAATTATTGATTGCTACCACAACAAACTTGACTTGGCCTCGTCCATTTAGTAACGGTCCTATAAGGTCTACCCCCCACTATGTAAAGGGCTAAGGTACCAACCACCTTTTGATGGTAGTGAATAGTTGATACTTACCACACGATTGTGCATAACTCTTGGAGTATTTTATCATGGTTGGCCAAAAGTATCTTTGTCTGATTAGTTTTTTGACTAAGAATTGTGCTCCTTCTTGCTTTACGTATACACCTTCATGTATCTCTTACATTTCATACAGACCTCACCAGGTCTAAGCATCTTAGAAGGGTAAAGAGCATTTTCTTCTACACAGCTTATCACTCTGCATCACATACTTGAAAGCCTAATATTTCAAACGCCGGACTTCCCTCTTGTCTTCTAGTGCTTTCTTTCCATCAAGTATTCGATGAAGGTGGTCATCCAGGTTATCAATGTTGCTAAAGATACATCACTGATCTTGTGCAGCATGGTGATATTGTATTTATCCAAGATCTCAACTAGCATGGTCCCGCCAACTTCGATTTCATAGGCAGTGGCAAACTTCATCAAGGTATCAACATTGGTATTCTTGGATCCGAGTACTTACTTGATTTGTACCTCTAAGAATGATGTTAGTAATTTCTGTACCTTTTCTAGACAGGCCATCATTCATCACTCTCTTCCTTGGTATACTCCCGAAGCTTAGCTAATAATCAGGTGAGAGTCACTGTGATGGTCAACTACTTAACCCTTATTTCAGTAGCTATTTACAGCCACCATCAGAGCTTCGTATTTCACCTCGTTGATCGATGCTTGGAAGTTGAAATGGAGTGCATATTCAAATTAGTCTTCTTCAGATGATTGGAACAACAATCTTGCTCCACGGCCTTTGTTGTTTGAAGATCCATCAACGTAGAAGGTCAACATTTTTTTGACGTTTAAGAACAAGAACTTCCTCCGGCTTCTTCGCGGGTGTGGTGAGTTTCTATGTTGAAACTAACTACTTCTTGTCCTTTTATTAAGGGTTTGGTCTGGTAGTGTATATCGTACTCACTTAGCTCAATGGCACACTTTATTAGTCTTCCTACTACATATGGCTTATGTAACTTGGCATAAAGAAAAGGTTGTTTGCACTACTATCTTGTTTGCTCGGAAATAAGGACGTAACCTTCTAGTTGATGTTACCAATGTCAATGCTAGTTTTTCAACCTAAGGATATCGATTCTGCATCCATTATGGATTTACTAGTATAGTATACATGTTGTTAACATCCATCGTTGTCCTTAATCAGAACATAACTTACAACTTTCTCTGGTACTTGCTTGGAAAGAAGGGTTGTGGTCCCAAGTACGTCTTTAGTTCGTCTAGGGAATTCTTGCATTTTAGAGTCTATTTAAACTTTCCCTTGTTCTTCAATAATTTGAAGAACGAGAGGCATTTATATGTGGCCTGACTTATGAACCAGCTTAGTGTTGCCACTTTCACATATAAACTCTACAACTGCTTTAATATCTTGGGAGGTTCCAACTCTAGCAATGCTCGTATTTTTTCTGAATTGGCTTCAATTTTCGTTGGTGCACAAGGAAACCCAAGAATTTTAAGAGCGCATCCTAAATGGACACTTACTGAGGTTAAGCTTTATCTTGTATTGTCATAGGGTGTGGAAAGCCTTCATCAGCTCATCCTAATGTCCTTTCACTCATTTTTTTCCACCCGTTTAGAGAGTTGATTCCTTCATCAAGTCACTAGTTCTGATGGCCTTCGACTAGATGCATTTTCCTCAGCTGCGCTGGTCTTGGTCGTACAACCATTATAATGTTAGCACTAGGTACCAAGCTTGCGCGTACCCGTTGATTTGGACCCCACAAACTCTGTTTCAATATCTTTTTTCTATAATAATGTTCACTTAGAACTCAGTCTGGTCGTGCCTCAATGCTTGGTCAAACGAATGCTTTCCATTTGCGTTTTGCAATGGCCTTTGAAACTGCCTCGGTTAATCCCATTACAGGGAAGTCGTGCTCTGACAGGAAAAATCTGGTCATGAGGGAAATGTACTTCTCCTCAGTTTTCTTGAGACCAAATTCATTCTCTGAACACTTCTTCTACGATGTCCTTCTGCTTTTTTGGTGCGGATAGCATCCTAAGCGAGAAGGCAATGCCCTTTCGCTCTCTTTTTCTCTTGCCTTCTTCTCTTTCTACTTCCTCTCTAGTTGGTTCATGTGTGTTTTCCTTTTTAGCAGGCTCTTCATCTTTCGACTCCACATCCAATTCTCTTTTTATCTATATTCTAGGTTAGATTAAGCTTGTGGTACAGGCTGGGGCCTATAATCTTCTATTTCCTCTTCATTCTCTTTTTCCCTAGTATTTTCCTTCCCCTGCACGATGCAGTGGACTCTAGGGGTGTGTCCTGCATCTTAATGGTACCTTAGAGGTGTCCTCTTGTTCTTGGGTTGGCTCGAATTCACTCAAGATACTGAGAAAGTTGATGCACTGCTCTGTAGTGTCTTCTCTTGAGGAACTTTTCAATTCCTCGGTCACTTGTTGCTCCTCATGTTGTTTAGAGATTTCTCGATGATAATTGGCTCAAGCACCAAACCTATGAGGTTATTTGGGTGGATGGTTTGTAGTGGAATCACACTCATTATGTTGAATTTGCTAACCCTCCTAGAATGTCTGCCAGATCTGTGTTACGCACCGTAGATGGAGATAGTGCAACGTTCTTTCTCCTTATCAATGGGAGATAGTCATTCTCTTATGACTTTATATTAGGGATGTACTGATGCTCCCTTGTTGCATTGAATGCAACATTCTTTCCTTTGAAGATTGATCAGAAGTGTGATGCCATTAAATTTAGGTTATTAATTTCAAAAAAAAAAAAAAGAAAACTTTGAATCAGAATAGAGAAACTGAGAGGGACTTGAAGGGTTTCTTGAGAATTTGAGAGAAATGAGAGAGTAGAGATCGATTAAATTCAAATTTGAGTGAAATTTTGGCTTAAATAGGCAAGTTGTGGAGAATATGACCCTTGCACTCGGTTATAATGAGTTCATGACACATTACCGTTGCACCAACGATCATATTCACATTTTTCAAGATTCATAAACTAGCCATTATGGTCTTGGACAATGACTATATCGACACGTGTCCAAATTTCTAACGACTAATTTTCGAGAAAAATAAATTGGCGCAATAATTCTCTCAATGATGGTTGTATTTCTCTCGGTGATATTCCTAATCAATGTTGTCTGCATTGCATCGATTTTTTTTAACATAAAATGAAATAAAACAAATCAATAAAGGAAAATTTAATTTACAAATGGGATAATTAAAAGATAGATATATATATATATATATAATGTGTACCGCATTGGAGATTCATCTCGCATCCAGGTTGCTGCTACTCTTTGACTATGTTTCAATATGTGGCCATTTACAGTAAATGTGTTGCCTTTCTAGATGTTCCAGTTCTTAACTACTCCACTATTATGCACATGCACAACTCGAAAAGGCCCAATCCATTTGGATTTGAGTTTTATAGGAAAGAACTTTAATCTCTAGTTGTAGAGAAGAACTTGTTGTCCTGGTTGGAATGTCCTAGCTAGGCATTATACGTTGATCGTGCCATTTCTTTGTATTCTCTTTGTACACTTTTGCATTCTCATATGCCATGTGCCTATGCTTTTCTAGCTTCAATAGTTATAACTTTCTAGTAGTCCTAGCAGCAATAAGATCTAAATTCAACATTTTCAGTCCTAGTACACTTTATGTTCTAATTCCATAGGGAGATGGCAAGCTTTCGCAAATACAAGTCTGTAAGGCGACATTCCTAAATTGCGATCGTATACGGCCAGATGCATCCTATAATCGTACGGTTCAATCTTTCCTCGTGGATTCCACCACTTTTTCGAATACTCCATTGAACTCTTGCTTGGAAATTTCAGCTTGGCCATTTGTTTGGGGATGGTAGGATGTTGTAATGGGATGTCTAACATTATAGTTATGCAACACACTAGCCATTGCCCTATTGATAAAGTGTGAACCCTCATCATTAATTATAGCTTAAATGTTTCGAAGTGTGTAAAGAAGTGCTTGTAAAAGAACCTAATGCATGTCCTGCCATCGCTTAACAAAGTTGCAATGGCCTCCACCTACTTGTACATATAATCAATTGCAACTAAGATATATAAAATGCCATAGGATGGTGGAAATGAGCACATAAAGTTAATGCCTCATACATCAAAGAGTTCAACTTCGAGTATATAGTTCATTGGCATTTCATTTCTTTTGTCTGTGTTCCTCTTTCTCCGACACTTATTACATATCTTTTGCATATTGATGAGAGTCCTTAAAAATGGTTGGTCAATACAATTCAGATTGGAAAATTTTAGTTGTCGTCTTTGCTCCTTCGAAGTGACCTCCATAAGGTGAAATGTGTCATGTTATTAGGATGTCTAGCATCTCAGCTTCCCTTACACACCTTTAAATGATATCATCATTACATTGTTTATAGAGATAAGGTTCATCCGAGAAATAAGATTTTTAATAGTGTAAAAAGTGTTTTAACAGCTGCTTGGATAAATCCATTGGCTTAATATTACTGAATACAAAATTGGCTATGTCACCAAACCATGGGGTTTGCATAATATCCAACTTTAATAATTGCTCATTAAGAAAGTTATTTTGAATATCGATGCTAGGTGAATCCCTATTTGGATGTTCAAAATGTGATGAATAATATGTAACTAAATTCTCACCCTCTTTTCTTATCCTTATATCAATATTGAATTCCTGTAGTAATATGATCCAACGAATCAGTCTCGATTAGCATTTGGTTTGGCCATTAGATATCTGATTACGGCGTTGTCTGCAAAAATAATAATCTTCGATCCAACTAAATACGAATAAAATTTCTTCAATGGAAACACCACTGCCAACTCCTTTTTGTAGTTGTGTAAAGACCCGACCCGATACATAGTCAATCCCGGGGCCTTAACCTCTTACGCATGAATAAATATCTATAAAACATATAGAGATATGCTAATAAATACTTGCTTTTTTTGAAAAGAATTAGTTCAACGAATAAATGAAATCTTAGAGTACCCAGAAAACAATAAAATATTCAAGCCTATTCTAACAAGTCTCAAAAACTAGTTGTTCATGCTTTAAATAACAAATCAATAATAAACTTTAGAAACTCCTAAATACTAATGTAGCTTGCCCATGGTCACACTTGCTCTAGCTCGGCCATTCTGGTTCAACCTGTGAGTACTTGGAGGGAATCTACAATGGAAAGGGTGAGTCGCTAAACTGAATAAAAGCCCAAGCACGGGTTCTACAAGAACACATATATAATTAGAGAAACACAAAATAACTTGATTACTCAAACATCTTTAACTTTATCTTGAAACTTTAATTTAACTTCAAACTTTCCTTTATCTTTTTCTTTGAACTTGATAACCTATTCTAATGTGAGAGCACCTCGGTGAATCGAAAAAATTTGGTCGCCGCCAGACTTCAAACACTCACGCGAAGAGGTAGAGCAAAGACTCTCCGTAGTGGGATATCTCCTGAATCACACTCTTAGCCTGACACCTGGGAAAAATCAAGCAATCTTTGGGTAGGTATGGGTAATCGGGTGGCCCTTCAATCCCTGACACTAACGTGAAGTAGGAATATCGTGTTCAATGCCTGGTACCTGAACTAATCCCTCTTCGAGTTTAGCGATCAAGACACCTCTGACCCAACCAGAGCCCGTGCTCTATAAACTCTTGTCCATTTTGAGACCTTTAACTTGGTTAAACTCAACGGTTTCCTTTAGAACACTAAGCTTGGTTACTCAAAATTGAACAGCTAACTCGGTTAATTACGAACAGATCCCTTTGGAACACCTAAACATGGATAATAATCTTGATCCTCTTTGGGACAAACAACTTCAAACTCTATAACGAAAATTTTAGAACAACATACCAAATTTATCTCAATATAACAAACAAAAGCATCATAAAAGTTTAACACGTTCGGGAAACAGTTAGTGGATAGAAACATGTTATTCAATGTTTAACTAATTATAAACATGCTCAAGATTACCCATAATTGATCATATACCGGGGAAACAATCTCTTACCTTAGCCAAAAACCCCTTGAAACTCAAGTTTAGGATCCCATAGAGAATCTTCACCTAAAGTTTCCTATGGACAAACAAGTGAGAATTAGCTCTTAAAATAACAAAAACAAACTCGGGACACAAGATTTACCTTAGGGGTATCGGAAATTTTTCGGTCACTAAAGATGGTGATATCTCGTGGGGAAGGCTCGCCGGCGTGTGAAGATTGGCTAGGGAACAAGTTCGGGCACATGCAAGAAGGCTCAGGATGCGCGTTTTAGCTCAAACTGGGTGCTGGCTAGGTTCGACGTGCGCTGTAGGTTCAAAAAATGAACCCAATTCGAAGTTGTGATGGTGAAGATCATGATGGCATGACGTGTGGGCTGTAGGGCAGGGGCGGAGCAAGGAGGTGACCATTGACTTGCTGTAGCTAAAGGCGAAGTTGGTTGGTCGTAGTGGTGGCGAGCGCTGCTTGGCTCTCATTTTGCAGTTGTGGGCGTGAATCGACGCAAGAAATGTGGCTTTCCTAGACTGGCAGCGCTGACTTCACGGAATGAAAAGCTCTAAAATTCTACTGAATTATTAATTAATTATTAGGGTTTCTCAAATGATTGTCAATGATTGGGTATTTATAGCCCAATCATTAATCATTGTCTTTTTCCCATTTCGTCTTTTTCCTATTTTTTTCTTTTAGCGGCAAAAGTACCCCTAACCTCAAAAATCACTATTTTGCCCCTAATTTCTTGAAATTACTATTTTGCCCCTTGCTCACTTTAGTCCAATTAACCCTTTGAAGGGAAAATTTGTCCATTTAAGAAGTCGAATTTTCAGATTGATCAAATATATTTATTTTTAAATCATTTTAAAATCTCAAAACTTTAGGTTGTTACAAGTAGTTGTAATTAACTTGAATTTCATTAAATGTCTTGCTTGTGTAGTAAATTGGCTGAATTATTTTCTCCTTCCTTTGCCCAAGGATTGCTCTACGAGCATGATCACTCGCATCACACATAAGTTTGAATGCATTTTTCCATTCTGGTGAAGTTATGATAGATGCAGTATAGATGCTCCTTTTAAGGTCTTGAATTCCCTTAAGCATTGTTTAGAAAATACGAAGGGTCGACAACTTGTAGAAGCTCACACAATGGTTTGAAGATCTTGGAAAAAATTGTAATGAAGCATCCATAAGATCCAGCGTGGCCCAAGAAACTTTGAATTCCTTTACTATATTAGAAGGTTCTAGCTTTTCAATACATTTAAATTTTGCCTTGTCAACCTTCATTCCTTGTTTCGAAATTCAATGCCCTAGGACAATTCTTTAACTCACCATAAAATGACTTTTTTCCTAGTTGAGAACTAGGTGAGTTTCTTCACATCTTTATAGCACTTATCTTAGGTTCTTCAAGCAATTTTCAAAAGAATTTCCAAAACGGTGAAGTCATCCATGAATACTTCCATAATATCCTCTATCATATCAAAGAATACATCTTTGAAACTTAGCGGGTGCATTACAAGGGCCAAAGGGCATTCTTCTAAACACAAATAGGCTATAAGGGCAGGTGAAGGTTGTCTTATCTTGATCCTTAGGGTCTATTGTGATTTGATTGTACCTTAAATACCCGTTAATAAAATAGGAATATTCTTGACCAGCAATGTGATCCAAGATCTGATTAATGTATGGCTATGGAAAATGGTTCTTTTTGGTGGCTTCCTTCAATTTCCTATAATCCATACAGACTCGCTATCCAGCGATTGTCCTTGCTGAAATGAGTTCATTCTTTTAATTTTGAACAACTGCCATGCCACCTTTCTTTTGTATACATTGGATAGGGCTAACCCAATTGTTGTCTACAATTGGATATATGACTCTCACATCCAACCACTTAATAACTTCTTTCTTTACAGCTTCTTTCATTGCATCATTGAGTCTCATTTGTTGTTCCACTGATCTTCCAACTTCTTCTTCCAAATTAATCTTATGTAATGCAGAAAGATGGGATAATGCCTTTAATATCCACAAGCATCCATTTAATCGCTTTCTTATGTTGTTGTAACAAGTCTAAGCTATAACTTATCTTTTTCTAACTCTAAAGTTGATGACATGATAATTGGAGACTCTCTTTTTCACCCAAGTAAGAATACTTCAAACGCTCTAAGAGTGGTTTTAACTCTAGAATATGTGGTTCTAAAATTGATGGCTACATTGGAGGACTTTTCCTCTCCCTCAAACTCAATGCATCAAAATGGCTGAAATGAGAAAGCACATTACATTCTTCTGCTTTCTCTTCTTCGATTGTGGCAGATAATGCTTCTGCATCATCCAAATGCAAAAAGCATTCAGTCATTTTCACGTCTATAACTTTTTCAACTTTTTCTTCTATCAAATTCAACATCAAACAATTCTCATACTCAACCGGGTATTTAAACAAATCGAAAATATTAAACAACATCTACTGATCATTCATTCACATAGTGATATTGCCCACATAAACATGTACTAAAGTTCTTCTTGTTTTCAAAAATGGGCGTCCTAGGATGATGGGGACATCTTCATAAACCTCATAATTTAAGACTATAAAGTCCGTAGAAAATATGAACTTGTCTACTTATATTAGAATGTCCTCAACTTTTTCCCTCAGGATATTTAACTGATATATCCGGAAGTTTGAGTGTAACCGTGGTTGGCCTAGCTTCACCAATTTCAAATGCCTTATAAATCGATAAGGGCATTAAGTTAATGCTAGCTCCAAGATCACATAAAGCTCTTCCTATAGATTTACCTCCAATTGAAACTAGAATGGTAAAAGCTCCTAGATCTCCTTCTTTTCTCGAGATTTTTCTTTTAGCTATTGCAGTACACTATTTAGACAAAGAGACAATTTTGAATTCTTCAAATTTATCTTTTCTGAAAGAGCATCTTTCAAAAATTTTGTGTAATTTGGCATTTGTCTCAATGCATCCACCAATGGATTATTGATGAGGATTTCATTGAGAATGTCTACGAACTTCTCAAATTTCTTTTTGTCTCGTTTCTTTTTATTCAACCTTTAAGGAGAAGGTGAAGGAAGTGGAGTAAACACAAGTGTTTTACCTTCATTCTCTTTATTCTTGGTTGAATTCTTTTGTAGTGGTCTTTTAAGCTTCCTACATCCCCTTTTATCTATAGTCGTATCTCATAAAATTTCACCTAAGACGTTGTTCACATTGGTGATGTCATCCGCATTGGCATCTCTACTTGCTTTATCTCGTAACTCTACCTTCAACTACTTATCCTTTAACTCCACCATCAAAAAATTTCCACTTCTAAGTTCAATAGCTTGAACTTGCTCTTTTCCTTCCCTCTTTGCATATTTAGTGTTCGAAGGAAGTTTACCTAAGGGTCTGGTCCTCAATTCTGATGCTAGTTGTCCAATTTGCAACTCTAGAATTCTCATTGTGTTTTGCTGGAAATTGAATGTTGCATCAATCTTATAATATATTATGCAATACCCTAATTAAAGAAAAGAAAGGTCAAGGTTAAACGTTGACCAAGTTCGACCGACACCATTTTGGTTAGAATCAAAACGATGTTGTTGTGTGTGATGAGTGGTCGCTGACTTATGCTTAAGTGGTGCACTTTTTGTTTCTAAAGAAAGCAACGTCGTCTCGCTTTTCATTTGTTTTCGATTTGTGTCGATGATTCCATTTCTGAGCTGATTATCATATGTAGGTTCTAGAAGCTCAAAGCTCGAAGTGTTGGGTGATACATACATCTTATCTCAGCTTTGAGCTAAGTAGCTTTGTTTATATGTCGCCATTCTTATTTGTCGTATGAATGTTTAGGAAACTAGTGTGAGTTGCAAGTTGTGTTGCTCTTTTTTAGAGTGAGGTATGAGTTGTTAAAGGTGGTTTGTTGTCTCTTTGAGGGACGCATGAGTTGTTTCACTTTTGTAAAAGTATAGTGTGTTTCTAGTAAAGTCTCTCTCATTGAGAGTGTGATAGGAGGTGGTGATGATATTTCACTCCTTTGGAAGTGCATGGTGAGTTAGTAAAGATGTTCAACTCATTTGAGCATGCAAGATGAGTTACTGTTGGTTCACTTTGTTTAGGGTGTCGTGTGAGTTGCTAGAATGTTTTACTTCTTTGGGAGTGCAGAGTGAAATGATGATGGTAATTTACTCCTTTATGAGTGCAGTGTGACTTATTAAGGGTGTTTCCCTTCTTAGAGAGTGTGTGGTGAGTTTTTAAGGGTGTTTCACTTCTTTAAGAGTGCAAGGTGAGTTATTAAGGGTCTTTTACTCTTTTGAGAGTGCAGGGTAAGTTGTTCAGGGTGTTTCACTCCTTTGAGAGTGTATGGTGAGTTGTCAAAGGTGTTTCACTCATTTAAGAGTGCATGGTGAATTATTAAGGATGTTTCACTCATTTTAGAGTGTGGAACGAGTTACTAATGGAGTTTCACTCATTAGAGAGTGTATGACGAGTTGTTAGTTGTGTTTTACCTGAAGTAGTCGTACTTGTATGGTGAGGATATTAAATCGCACCTCAGCTATACACGATTATTCTAGGTGTTAGTTAAAACATGTTTGAATGGTATATTAGGAGCAAAGACATGAATGAATACAAATATGTGATATATGTTGTTGGATGAAGTGTGATAAGTTGTGTGAGCAGAAGGATGGTCGGTGTTAGGGGCTTGTACTTAGTGGGGTTAGGGTGTATGACTCTAGAATGGTTATGTCATATGCGAGCTTCTTAATCCTCAATGGTAGTTGGAAGAGTTGGGAATCGAACTTGGTTCTCGGGGTTGAGATTGGTTGTTGAACAACTAGGATGTATGCTAGTGTGATTAGTACGAAGACCACTCTGAGATTGATCAATCTTGATTGACTGATAAGCTCACTCATTGATGTAATTGCGATGTTTAGTGATCACTCTTAATGGATGTTTAGTGATCGCCACAAGATTCACAACTTTCCTTTAGTGATTGATTAATTGTCAATGCATTCTGTAATTGCAATGTTTGTAATTGAAGATTTTTCATCACGTTGACCATTTCAATCATTTGCGCTTGAATTGATGTGAGCTTATCGGAGTCAGCTTTTCACTTTTCTTGACTATGGTCTTACGAGTTTTTGTCCATTGGCTTATACAGTTTCTATAATGTTATAGGCTTCGTTATAAGTCTTCCTAAGCAAAGAATCATTCACGGATGTGCCTAGCATTAACCTCGTAGCTAGTTTTAACCCATTGTAAAAATGTTCCATTTGTATGGAATAAGATATACCATGGTTAGGACACTTTCTCAAGAGCTCTGTGAATCTCTCGTAGACTTCATTAATTGTTTCATCCTTATACTACTTAAATCCAATGATTTCATTTCTCATTTCTATATTCCTAGTAAGAGGATAATATTTTTTTAAGAAATTTCTCAGCTAGTATCTCCTAGGATGTGATAGTGCCAGAAGGAAAAGTATCCATCAAGATCTTAGCACCGTCCTTTAAGGAATAAGGAAACAATGTAAGCCTCATGTCATCTCGTGTTACATCGGGTATCTTAAATGAGTGAATAACCCCTAGAAATGATGTCAAGTGTTGATGTGGGTCTTCATATGCAAAACCATGAATCGACTAATGATTTGTAGGATTTGAAACATCACAGGTTTCAACTCAAAAGATCTTGCTATAATTTTAGCCTTATAATGCATACGGTTAAAACATTGGATATAGAGTTTGTAACCCTAAAAGTTCTATCCCTATCATCAACTATTGGATTGGGGTCGGCATTCCCATTGCAGTTAACATTGTCAATGTTAGGCACATTCGGCACATTAGGTAAATTGTTACCTCCTTGCTGAGCTATTCTGGTTCTTCTGTTGCTTCGCTACCATTGATGTCTATGGAGGTAAGTTCTCTCGATTTCAGGATCAAATTCGAGAAGAGTGTTGAAACGCTCGCTCATATCCCTTTAAAAAATAATTGTCTCGATTAACCCTTCCAAAAAAGAATATAAGACAACTAAAATCTAAATCAGTCCCAAACAATGGCGCAAAAAACTTGATGCACAATTGTGAAGCACTCAAAATTTGTGATTGCTTATGCATTTATAAAGTCTTCCACATTAGTCAAGTCCCCAAAAAAGGTGCCAAAAACTTGATGGCACGTTGGAGCAATGCTATTGTTTAAGTTTATTTATAATGCAGTTCGAAAATTTGTAATTCCTAACATTACTCTAGAGCTTGAAAAAGCAAGTGTATGTTATTAATTGTATCAAGTATAAATATATACAAGTTATCTCCTCAAATTCTTTTAGTAAATTCACATTCTAGATTGAGCAAGGTAAACAATAAAAAAGTAGGAGTGGAACAAATTTGTAATGCAAGTTCGAAATAGATATTTAATACGGCAGGCATTACCTACAATCTAACAACGTCAAGAGCAATACTCACTGTTAAACATGCATAGTAAAATAAAGGGTGTTAAGTAACATTCAGTACATCAATAACTAGAATACAAAGATAATTAACTAAGGAAATTTATGCGGTAAGAAGTAAAGTTTATGTTGCACATCAATGCCTTATTCTGAAGCACATTCTCTCTTAACGCTAACCATATTAAGGTGGTACTCATTCATTAATTGACTGGTTATGAGGAGCTTTCCCTAAACCTACAGAATAGCCTGAATAGAGACTTAATAACAACAGTAAGGATCATCTCTTTATCTCTTTCTTTCAAAACAAAGTGAACAGCAAACAAAAAGTGGATGGTCGAAAGATATGAGTGACACATATACGAGTGCTTCAACACTCTTCTTGAATAAATTAAAAACAATAATAATAAACAAAAAAACAGTAAATAAAAGAACTTTCATTGAAATAAATAATTCAAAACAATAAATAAATTACAGTGCATAAATAAAGTTTTGGATGAAAATTAAAGTAAAAGAATACATAGAAGGAAATGTCTCTTGCTTATGTGTCACTGGTGTCGAATTTGTTGGAATGTAATGTATAAATCAGAATGTGGCACACAACAACAATGCAGGAAGCATCACTAACATCGTATGCAATACAAAACAACATTTCTATGAAAACGCAAGTGTACGCTATCAACTATATCTAGTAATAAATATCCAAGTCATCTTTTCACGGACTGATTCTTTAAAGTAATTTTATATTCTGATTCAAGAAAGCTAACATTCAATAATAAGGTGGATTATGTTATTGAATTAAAGAAAATGCGGAATACATGCTAAATACGACAAGCATTGCCTTTAGTCAACAACATTAAGCCAAATACTTATTGTTTAAACATGCATTAACAAATGACAGAAATGGTAAGTAAGAGTAAGTACACAAATCATAAAAGTATTGAGGTTGCCTTCTTCTGAATGTACATTCTCTCTTAATGTACATTCTCTCTTAATGTTGTCCGCATTAAGGATATGGTTCGTATTCATTAGTGGGCTGGCTATGGGGGACCATATCTAAACCTACTAGTCAAGCCGAGTAGTGAACCTAATAACAACAGTAAGGACTTTTCATCCTACCTCTTTAGTTTCGATAGCGAAGTAAAGTGTAAACGATAAGTGGATGGTTGGTAGACCTCGTTAGTTAATATACTTAATTTGTAAATAGTAATTCTACCTGTCATCTACTACTCAAAATATAACTTGCAAATACTCAACAGGAATGTGTATAGCATTAATGGCGCAACAAGCATTAATTCTGCTCATATTAAACAGAAGATAACCTCCACACAAGACTACCATATTATTTACACAGAAAATAAAAGCATAAAAGTAATATAAATCAGTGAATAAAATAAATTGCATTAAAATAAAATTTGTTACAGATATGGTCTAAAAGATATGTTAAAAAAGGAATAATAGAAGAATTATCTCTTGCATATGTGTCAATCATATGAATGTTGAGGACGGTAAGGTAACTATCTTGCACTTCAACTTCGTGCCAATTAAGTTGGTTACAATGTCCTGCGTAATGGCAATGTCCCTAGCAATAGGCAATTCACTCTCTCACCTTCTTTTACTAGAAACCAAACAAACATTTATTTCCACACTAACTTAAACTTCGACGACTTAAGCTCGTTGATGATGTTTCTTTATATAGGCTCAAAATTCTCATGTTTTTCTCACCCATTCACCACTTCTTCGGTTTTAAGAAGCTATTTTCAAGGATCTTTGACTTTCTGCATAATTATCTTACTTGGGTAAGCAGCAAGAAATCATGGTTGTTCAATCCATCTTGATCCGCGTGAAATGACAATTTGTGTTTCTTCAACTTATAATTCGGATGCAGATAGAGTGTTGTTAGCAATGGGAATGCATTGTGCTTTGTCATTTCTTGAAAATTACACTGTCTTTAGGAATGCGGCCAGCTATGCTATGCGACCAACAATGAGAATGCGCTCAGCATTGGGAAGGCACCCAAGATTGGATTGTCCTAGCTTAGTTAATGCCCTTGACAACCTCTATTTCTATACTAATATGGATGCTTCCAACTTTGATGAATTTTTGGCAATAAATTGATAAAAACATGCAATTTAACATGATAAAAGTGAAATTTCCATATTTTTCATATTCAACCTACCTGAATTGACAAAGTTGTGTTTTTAGCTTAATTACTTCTTATTCTCATGCTTTTCTTATAGTATTAACCTTTGGAATACATGAATAAGAGGTAAAAGTAAGCTAGATTACTCTCTATTTTGAGAGTTATTAGCCACTCACAAACAATGCTGAAGACTTTTCAACGGCAACCTTGAAGCTCAACTTCTTTCAAGATAGTTCGATACAATGTCCTCCGCATTGAGAACAACTCTTTCTCTGGTTTTTTATAATTTAATAAAAACGATTGACTTTCACACTAACTTCAAAATTTGACATTTGATTTGCTGGTTGAAGGTCTCTTTTATAGAATAAGAAGACCCTTAATTTTCTCCCACATCTACCTTTCTAACATTATATTTTTGGGACACCTTGACTTGCTGCCACAAATCTTTTCTTGAGCAGGAGACAATGAATTATGCCGATTCATCACCCTTTAAATCAGTTCAAATTTATTTATTTTATTTTTCGTATTTTTATTCTGCACTAGACTCAATGCTGCTTACATTGTGAATGCACTATCTTTGTCAATGCCTTTAGCGTTTGAACTTCTACACCAATATCAGAATGCGGCTAAGATCAACAAAATTCTGGCTAAAATAACGTCTTTATCTTTCCTTCCCTGTGCTAATCATGAATGCTCACAACATTCATGAGTTTTAAGCAATAAAATGCAAGAAACATGAAAAAATATACCTTAAAAGTGCATTTTCAACATATTTCATATTTAAGATGCCTAAATTGACAAAGTAATGTATTTAGCCTATTTTCCATTTAAAACAATGAACTTCTTAGGAAATTAACTTCTAAAGTACAAGAAATTTTAGAACAAAGTAAGTTAAATAACTCTCTAAATAGAGAGTACCAGTAAATAGCTCCTGCATCCTTCAAGCTGAAAGGCATGACATTATACCAGTATAAACTCTTACTGGTAACAAAGGACGTCTTCTCTTGGTCATCGCGATGTATTCTAATTTTCTTGTATCCTGAGTAGGCGTCCATGAAATTTAGCAACTCATGTCCCGTTGTCGCATCCACCAATTGGTATATTCGAGTTAGTGGGAAGTTGTTTTTTGTATAGGCCTTGAAGTCGATGCACGTCGTCCACTTTCCATTTCGCTTCTTCACTTGAACAACATTCGACAACCATTTTGGGTAATGTACCTTCCGAATGAACTTAGCCTCCAACAACTCGTCTATTTGCTCGTCAATGACTTTGTTTCGTTCATGGTTGAACGCTCTTCGCTTCTGGCATATCGGCTTATGGTCCCGGTCAAAATTGAACTTGTGAACAGTAACTTTTGGATTTACCCCCGACATGTTATCGGTGGACCAAGAAAATACATCAACATTCCTTATTCAAAATGCCAAAATAATTTCTCGTTGTTCTGGATCCATACCAGCATCAATGCTTGTTGTTTGCGTTTTTCTCAACAAGGGTACGATATCGAATTCTTCTACTTACTCTCTTCTGCCCCGTTGAGTACCTATTGAAGAAATATTCAGGTTTATGTCTAAGAACTGAATTTTCTCAGGTGTTATCTCTTAGACAGCCTTACTTGGGACCAACTCCTTTTCTATAGCTTTTACTTCGATAACCTTTACCACTCCTCGTAAGGCTATGTGGTAGCAATCTCTAGAGTCTACTTGTTCTCCCCAAACCTAGTCTACCCCCATAGGAGTAGGGAACTTCATTAACTGGTGGTAGGTTACCACCACAGCTCTTAGTCTTATGTATAATAGGCCTTTCTAATATTGGATTGTACGTTAAGTTGTCATTCACCATCAGGAAGTTTACAAAGTGCAGGACTATGTTGTCCCCTTTTTCGAAAGTCAGCGAGAGTTCTACTGAACCTTCTGGGATCAGAGTGCTCCCACCAAATCCGACTAGGGTGTTGCATTCGACTCAAGCCTTGCTTTTCCTAGTCTCATGGCATCATAAGACTTTAATGGTAATATATCTGTCCAACTACCCCCATCAACCAGGATCCTCCTGATGCGAATGTTGGAGACAATCAAAGATACCACCAACGCATCATTGTGCGGTGGGTACATTGTGAGGCTTTCGCAGTAGAGAAATCAAGGAGCTCATTAGTAGCTTCTGCCATTCGAATTTTTAGCCTCTAGGCACTCTCTAGCTTGCCTCACCTTCTCCTTTGAACTCCAGTTGGATTCTCCTCCAGCAGGTCCTCTAATAGTTAATTTCTTGCGCTGGTGGTGAATTTTTCCTCCCGTTCTTTTGTTAGATGGTTCTAACACTTTCTCATCTTCTTCGACATATTCTTTCAAATTTCCCCATCGGATGAGGGACTCTATGGCCTTCTTCAATTCGTAGTAGTCTGAGGTTTCATGATCATGATCTCTATGAAATAAGTAGTACTTACTCTTATTCTACTTGTTACACCATGCTTTGATCATGTTTGGCCACTAAACACCTCTTTGTCATGAATCTCCATCAAGATTTGTTCTAATGGTACTATTGTTGAAGTGTACTTTTCAAACCGACAGGGTGGTACCCTCTTTTGGTCGGTCTTCTCCTTTTTCTCTAGGTCATCATCTGCTATACGTTTACGTGATTTCTTATGGCCAGACTCACGATGGCTAGTCATCTTTTCATGCTTTGGAATGAAGCACTTTCCTAAAGCGTTCCATCAAGAATTCACCAGCTTCCCTGCACTTATGTACTTTTGTGCCCAAGTAAGTAGTTCAATGTACGTGAGTGGGGCTTTCTTTCCCAAGAATCATGGGAATTTTTCATCTTTGAGTCCATCCACAACTGCTATTAGAGTCGTATCGCCGGTGTACCCTTTGACCTGCATCGCTTCATTATTGAAGCGTGTTATGTATTCTTCTAAGGTCTCATTGTTTCTTTGTTTCACATTTAGTAGATGGGTGATTGGCTTCTTTTGATCTCGTCTATCCAAGAATTGGGTGAAAAATGCTCTAGCTAGCTCTCGGAATGATGAGATAGATTTTTGTTTAAGCTGCCTCAACCATCTTCTTATTGGTCTTTTGAGAGTAAATTAGAAAGCACAACACTTGATCACATTTTAAACTCTATAGAGTTCCATTAATGACCCAAATGTGTCTATGTGTTCTATAAGATCTTTGGACCCGTCGTAAGATTTTATTGTTGGAAGCTTAAACTTTTCCTGTACGCGCACCTCCATAATTTTGTCAGTGAAGATCGACTAAAATTTTCAAGTCGAGTTTGTCCTGCTTGTGCTTTCTTCATGTCTCCTAGCTGGTCTTGGAGGAGACCTAGAGAACTATGAAGGTTGGTTGTTGGCTTCTTTTGGTGCCCCTTCCTTCCGGCACTGTTGATCAAATGTCTTAGGTCCATTTCCAAGTCTGATCCCGTCACATGGGCACTTGAAACTTTTGAACGATGATGGGTGTAGGACCCTTGAAGGTTGCTCTATGGCTGGCTGCTCGTCGCTGGTTGTTTTCTATAGCGACCTTTACTTCGGGAATAGACTCTCTTGTGTACCAAGTAGTACTTCCTTCGATCATTAGCCCTCAGTCGCAGTTGTTTAACCACTCTTTGGTATTTGGAAGGAGCCTCCCTCGGAGCCTGGATTGCTGGGGCTTGTAGGGTCTCGAAGCAAAGGTGTAGCATGTTCCTGTTCTTGTCTGGGTTCCCCACCTCCCGTTTTTAGGTGGTTCTCGACATAATTTTACTCATGTCCTCTGGTGGCAACTCTTCTTGAAGCATGTTCATTGTCTGACTCTCCATCTACAACATGATTATTGTGACTCATGTTATTCGTCATCTTGAAAATAAAAAAGTGTAAGGGTCTAGCTTTTTAAAGTAGAACACAACTCGTCACCACAAACACCGCCAACTGTTGATACCAATAAATAATCCTCTGGGATCAATGGTAAATACTTGTTTTACAAAGAATGAGATGCTTGCAAATAAATGAAAATTAGGCACACTGGTGTGGTGTGAGTCTAGGGCCTGCAATGCGCAAGTCAGAAATGTGTTTGGAGAGTATTTCAAAGAGAACTTTTGGAATAGCTTACACTCAATTCGCTTAATTCATCTTGGATTGAAATGAGAATCATTTGACTCTTTACAAAACAGGCGGAGTTGTAACCGTCATAGCCTACTTAATGGTGGCTTAATGGTCAGTTGTTTGTAACGTCAACCATTAGGCCTAGAATAAGTATTGGCATAACTCCTGACTGTTACGACTTTGAGATGTAACGTTCTACGAGGTAACTTGGACTTAGTCTACCTTAGGTAAGTCTTGCCACCACGACCGACTCTTTGGGGTTCTCGACTTGCCGGTGCAACTCCTGGCCGTTTCCACTTAAAAGTGTAACAGTTCTAGATGTTATTGGACTTAGTTGACTCCTGGAAGAGTCTTAACCTCCATGGTCGACCCCTTAGAGGTTGTCTTTAGTCTTGGTCAACCCTTGTGAGTTCTCATCTCCATTGCTCGCCCCTAATGGGTCTTCGCCTACTCGGTGTAACCTTCGATCATTGCTAGTTCATAGTGCAACGGTCCTAAGTATTACTTAGACTTGGTCAACTCTTTAAATATAGAGTCCTAGCCTTCAAGGCCAACCCTTGTGAGGTTTCCACCCTCTCGTGGAGGTTCGCTTTGGTCTTGGTCAACCTTTGTGAGTCTTCACCTCCACGACTCGCCCCAAAGAAGGGTTCTAGCCCTCTCGGCTTAATTTCTGATCTTGATCAGCGGATCCAGATACCACTTAGACTTGGTTAAATCCTAGGAGAGAGTTCAGACCTCCACAGTCGACCCCTGGGGGGTCAAGGCCTCCATGACCGACCCTCGGAGGTTCGAAGTGGGCTTAGCCGACCTCCGACGAGTCAAGACCTACTTTGGCCAACACCCGGGGGGCTGGAGTGGACTTGGCCGACCCCCTAGAAGGTCGGAGCAACTTTGGCTATCCTTTGGAGGGTCTTGGCCTTTTCTGGGTGTTTCAAGAAATATTCTTCCTATAACAAAACGATAGTTAGCATTTTAAGAAATTGAATATATTTGTATTATATAATGTAAGATTCATGCTCATTTCATGATTAATTAAATTACTCAATTATAAAAATATGTCTTAGTGGCAAATTAATTTTGTCATAGGTGAAGTTTAACTTATAATAGGTAAAACAAGGTATGGCTCAAATAAAATGATTGACCCATCCTAAAGAAAAGGTTGATCTCGTGTGCGGGATTGGAAGCTTATTTTTTTGAGTATATGAGGATTAGAGGGATTCGAAACATCATGGTCATTCTTACATTCAAATGCCGATTAAATTATGTTTACTTTAACAAATTGAACGTCAAAAGTTCAATAAAAAAAGGATAGAAAACAATTATACCTGAAGAGATTGGGTGAGTTGATCCAACCTACGCTGAAATTGTAAGCTTTTCTAATTTGCTTGAGCTCTCAAAATTATTTCAGTACTCACTTGATTGTCGGAATGTCTGGGCCACATCACATCACTATTTTGGTGATAGTTTTATGTTTTGTAGGCTAGTTCTTTCTCCACAAAATAAACTTAAAACTTTTTTTTTTCTGAATAAACAAATTTATCATTAATTCAACGTTTCATTATTAATTATTTGATTCATTAACCATATTCAATTTTTTAATTATTAACTATAGCATTGGTAACTAAGTTGTGAGAATTCTCACGTTGTTTCATAATGGAAATGTGAACCTGTCAAAGTGCTTCATATATTTTCGTGTAAGAAAGAGGCTCTTAAGTAGAGGCTTACTGATCTTGATTTTTACTGCTGTTATAACAGCTAACTATATGTCAACCTAATTTAGTTTTAACTATTTAAACAAATATTTGGTGCAAATTTAGCACTCCCATCTGGACATGAAATCATTAAGAACAGATATGCCAAGAGGTTTGGTGAACATGTCTGCTAGTTGACTGTTTGAACGAATGGGCAGGAGTTCGATGATGCCTTTGTCTACTTTTTTCATACGAAATAACAGTCGATCTCGATATGTTTGGCACGTTGGATTATTAGCGATGGCAATGGCTGCAAGATCATCACAGTAGATTGTTGTTGGAGTTGAAGTTGGAATTTGCGGATCAGAAAGTAACGACAGTATCCATGTTATTTCACTTGTGACATTAGCAAGGTACGATATTCCGCTTCAGCTGACGACCTGGATACGGTCGCTTGCTTCGTTGTCTTCCAAGATATCATAGATTCTCCTAGGAATATACAAAAACCCGTGACAGATTGTCTCGCATCTATACATCATCCCTAATCCGAGTCGACAAAGGCTTTAAGGGAAAATGCTTTCGATGACTGAAATAACTATCCTTGCCTGATTGTGCCTTTAAGATATTTGAGTATATGAATTGCTGCATCTAAATGACTAGTTAGCCTTCTGTAATCAGTAGCTTTTTATGTGTTCAAGCTAGATCCATCATCAGCAGATTTTTTATGGATGGAATCATTGGTTGAGAGGTTGGTTTTCAGCTAATAAACCAAAGTCTTCGAGAATTTGCAAGAAATATTTTCGCTGAGACATGTAGATGCCTGATTTTGATCTAGAAAATTCAAGGCCTAAAAAATATCTAGCAAGCCCCAGATCCTTTAACATAAAATGTCTTTTAAAGACAGCTTTTGTATGATCTATTGTTGTTAAAGAAGGTCCAGTTAACAAGATATTGTCAACATATACTAATAAGGCAATAAAGGATGTTCCTTTTTCCTTTGGTGATCAGAGAATAATCTTCCTTAGACTGGGTAAACCATTTTGAACCAGCACATGTAAAAACTTGGCAAATCATTGTCATGAGGTTTGTTTAAGACCATGTATAGATTTGTTCAACTTGCATACTAAGGGAGAAGTAGCATTGGCTTGTTGTTCAATGTAATATCCAGGAGGAAGAGTCATGTAGACTTCTTCAAGAAGATCGTCGTTAACGAATGCATTATTGATGTCAATCATCCCATTCATAAGAAGCAACAAGAGACAACAGAACTTTAACAGAGGTGATTTTGGCTACTTGAGAGAATGTATCAAGGTAATCAATACCTTCTTGTTGACTATATCCCTTGGTTACTAGTCGAGCTTTATAGCATTCAATGGATCCATCGACTTTGTATTTCATTTTGTAAACCCATTTGCGACCAACAACATGATGTTTGGGAGGAAAAGGCACGATAGTCAAAGTTTTTGTTCTTTCCAAAGCAACAAGTTCTTCATAATAGTTGTTGGCCAGTGAGGAACCTTAAAGGCTTGATGAAAATAGCTTGGTTCTGTTGAGATGGTAACATTAAAGAGGTATTGTTGATGTTTTTGAGAAAATCTTGTATAACTGAAAGTTTGTTGCAGCGGATGTGAGGGCTTGGACATTGGCAGTGAACCCGCTATCAAAGCATAGTGAAAATCCTTAAAAAAAGAGGGAAGATTATGAGAACTTTGTGATCGTCTTAGGTTCACTATTGGGTTGTTTCAGCTGTTATATTACTGTTGTAGACTGGTTCATTTACTTCAACATCCATATGGACCTGCTCTGTTGGTTGATTTTCACTAGAACGTGCTAAGACTTCTCTGCCAATAGATGCAGACATGTCATGACTAGTGATAGGAGATTCATCTTGAGCAGCAGTTTCGGTCACGGGTGTTGAGAAGGATGATGTTTCTGTGTTTGTATCATTTAAAGATCCTGAGTTGGTTCAAGAGCCCCAATTGTCTAATAGGACCATACAATGACAAGTATATGAATCAGCGGGAATAATGTTTGGTGTTGGTTATATTAAGATTATTTAATTATCTTGTAAATATAATAAGGAGTATTATAACTTATTATATTATTATTTTATTATTTCTCCTATTCTAGTTAGGGAAACGTTTTCTATTTAAATCACATTGGTGTATCATAATTTGTGTGAGAAATAAAGTAAAGTTTTTCTCTCATAATATTCTACATGGTATTAGAGCCAAATTAAAAAAAAAACCCCTAATTTCCTAATTTATCACAAACCCTAGGTTTCAGCCACTCAGCCGCCGCCGTGCTGCTCAGTTTCGCGTCCGGCGTGTTCGACGTCTCAGTGACGGCGTCCGGCGGCGTGTTCACGACGATTCCTGGACCAGCGACGATTCAACTTCTGCGACCTTCCGCGACGATTCAACTTCTGCGACCGTGACCAGCGACTGTGAGCGACCAGACGCGTGTTTAGCCTGCGTTTTTCAGCATTTTTTCAGCGTTTTCCAGCGAATTGTGTCGCCTTTGTTCATCAGGCTTGGCATCCTCAGGTTAGTTAATATGTCTGAAGACAAAGTACCAGCCATCAAGCTACTCGTTAATAATCCTACCATCCAAATAACTACTATTCGTTTAAATGGTGACAACTTTCTTTGTTGGTCACAAAGTGTTCGGATGTTTATCCGTGGTCAAGGCAAGATAGGGTACTTGACTGGAGACAAGAAAATTCCACCAAAGGATGATCCAGCGTTTCTCGTTTGGGATTCAGAAAACTCCATGGTCATGACTTGGCTTGTGAATTCGATGGTTGAAGATATCAGCAGCAACTACATGTGTTATTCAACGGCTAAGGAACTGTGGGATAGTATTACGAAGATGTACTCTGACCTGAAGAATCAGTCACAAGTTTTCGAGCTGAACCTAAAATTGGGAGGTATAAAACAAGGAGGTACCTTTGTAACTCAGTATTTTCATTCTCTAAAACGAATCTGGCAGGATCTTGATCTGTTTGACACTTATGAGTGGAAGTCTGCTGAGGATCAAAGACACTATCAAAAACTTGTGGAGAACGGTCGAATCTATAAATTCTTGACAGGTCTCGATATTGAGTTCGATGAAGTCAGAGGACGGATTCTAGGTAAAACTGATCTCTCTACTATTTATGAATTTTTTTTAGAAGTTCGCAGGGAAGAAAGTCGACGACATGTAATGATTGGAAAGAAAGTTGACTCCGTGGAAAGTTCAGCTCTTGTGGTAGAAGCGACAACAATCAGACCAACTACTAAGACATCTGATCAAGCTATCAAACCTCGTGTCTGATGTGACTACTACAATAGACCGCGTCACACTCGGGACACATGCTGGAAGCTTCATGGAAAACCTGGATATCAAAAAACCGGCAGACAGGGAGAGAGGAACACTCGTCCACCCCAGTCGAATGCGAATACTGTAGATTCCAATATTTTCAGTAAAGAGCAAATTGATCAAATCTTGAGAATATTGAACAGGAGTGTGGGATAGTTCTTATTTTCTATGTATTGCCTTATGTATGTTTTGGTCTTGTTTGCTTATTCCAGATTAAAGTATATGTCAAGGTGGAAATTGTTAGAAAAATGGCCTAAACTTTAATTAGAATTATTGATTTCATTAAACATCATTTTGCATCAAGTATTTAATACATAGTTAATAAGAGTAATTAGTTTCATTAACAACTAATTAGAAATTTAGTTTGCTTAATCATACTGATTAGTTAGAAGGTTTTATAACTACCTAAATTTAATCATATGTTGCCAGCTTATTAATTTTATGTGCACTCATTTTATGATTATAAATTAGTGGCCTCACTTCTTCATTAATTAAGCTTTTGATTCATATTACAAAATTTGAGAGAGAAATTACTTTTGACCAAAGTGCAAAAGTTGTTTGAAAAAAAAATAAAAGGAACCAAGAAGGGGTAAAGTGGTAACTACACTTTGGGGAGAGAGAAAAGAAAAGGGGAAAAACTAATTCCCCCATTCTTGCTCCCCTCTCAGTTGAGAAAGAGAAATAACAGCAGAAAAGGGAGAGCCTGTGTGGGGCTCTCGGCTGTAGACGAAAGCAGCTGCGCCGACAAGCATTGTGTCAGAGTTATAGAATATGCTCTGACGACCCACGTCCTAACAAGCCATGATGTGATCGAGGAGGACGGTACATCATCCATCACACCAAGAAGAGTGTTCAATAGTGTCAGCTAGATGCATCAGGAAGCAAAGCAACGATGGTGTCAATGTGTGAGTGTCATGGCTTAGTGGGGGCATGATGAGGCCTCAAGCCATCCTGACGATGCCAAGACTCAAGATGGAGTTTTAACGAGCGAATCTGGAGTTAAGTCCGTATGAAGTTAAGATGTAAGCTCCCCAAGTTTTGTGTGAATCGGACATCTGACAGACGCTCCACGCTGGCGTATAATTCCTCACAAAAAAGACGTACATTGGTAGGAGACTGAAAATTGTCAGAATAAACTATAGGGGCATACATGGTGTCAGCTCTCGACCACCCCTGGGCCCCGTGGCCTAAATGAGCTACCTCATGGCACATGCGTGTGTCGTGGTATGGGCGAGCGCTTACAAGACAAGTGTCTTGGGCGGCTTCCTTCAGGAATGGAAATCCCGAGACAGTGTCGAATGGCAAGGGTGTGCCGACATTGCGCCCTTGCCCATAGGATGGAGGTTGCCACATATATCAAGAGGCGACCCGCCATCTCACATTAAGCATGGCCAAGATAATTCTGATGTGTATTCGATGAAACATAGCTGAGGCCTTGAGAACCTCGCTTAATGACCTGATGAGCCACAAAGTATGGGCGATCCGAGTATGGGACTTGAGTTCCCCTCTAAGGTTGGTCATGACGAGTGTGAGATCATGGCGTTGCACGAGTCAAAGAGTGCACCTGTGATTTTTGGTATCAGAGCCTACGTTTATGCGTGCAGTCGGTCGAGACAGAAATACCCAATAGTTGAAATGAAAACAATACATATGTGTCAAGATTGCCATTAAATCAGAATAGTTGTGTGTTAATGTGAAGCTGGGAGAAGCCGACTCTTTGAACTTACGAATGTCTTGACCAAACATGTCGTAAGGGAGTAGTACCCGTGTATAAAAGACCAGGTTAGTTTGCCAATGGCTTGGTGGGATAGTCAATTGAAACAACCATTATCATCAGAAGGATAATGTTAATGGTTGCAAGCAGAGCTGGAAGTGAGTATGACAGGCATCAGTGAAGTGTCAAGTGGTGCATAGTGAAAGTCCATATGGGTGGATAATGTGGTTGGGGCAAGAAAAGTGTGAGGATAAGTGTCCCTTGGGTCATTCCATATGCCAAATGGGTGACCTCTGACAAAGTTGTTAATAACCAGCGTTCGCTTATGAAGAAGCCATCATACTGGATAAAGCGAAGCTCGAGTAAGGTACTGAAAGACCAAGAGTATCTTTGTACGTCGCCAAGGTGTGCGGCAAATGAAGTTGGTCGAGGAGTAGTGCCAACAACAAATCGACTGCGAGAGTTCTGTTGTCTAGATGTTGCTAGATCCCGAACGAAAGCTTAGAGATATGCAGTGGGGTGCGCTCCCAGAGGGTTAGGCAAGTGGCCGGAGCCCAATATTGCCAGTCCTTGCCAACTATTTACGGAGGAAAAGATGAGTTGTAGATAAGGTAGTCCGAAGCGTAATATTAGTTTGCGCAAAGTTGCCATACTTATCTGGTGAGGCCCGGGCCAAGTCCATAAAGAGGCGAGGGAAGGTCCATGATAGGATAGCCCATAAGTAGTGAGTCATTCATCATATTCTTTTGAAGCACGAGTTGCTAGCAAATCTGCCAACAACCTGTTGACGGTCGGATCGTCAGAAGGGGTGATATCGAGTACAATTGGGGTGAATGTTGTAACCTGCGTGGTTATGCCCCGTGTTAAGTCATCAAGGGCGATGACTAGATTAAGTGGGATAGATGTCAGAGTCATAGAATATGCTCTAACAACCCACGTCCTGACAAGTCATGATGTGACCGAGGAGGATGGTACATCATCCATCACACCAAGAAGAGTGTTCAGTAGTGTCAGCTGGAACCATCAGGAAGCAAAGCCATGATGGTGTTAAGGTGTCAATGTCAAGGCTTAGTGAGGGCACGATGGGGCCCCGAGCCATCCCGACGATGTCAAGGCTCGAGATAGAATTTTGACGAGCAGCTCTGGAGTTAAGTTTGTATGAAGCTAAGATGTAAGCTCACCAAGTTTTGTGTCAATCGGACATCTGACGAACGCTCCACATTGGAGTATGATTCCTCGCCAAAAAGACATCTATTGGTGAGAGACTGAAAATGGTCCATAATGTACTATAGGGGGAGGCATGGTGTCCGGTCTCCACCACCCCTAGGCCCTATGGCCTAAGTGAGCTACCTTATGGCACATGTCTGTGTCATGGTGTGGGCGAGCTCTTGCAAGACGAGTGTCTTGGGTGGCTTTCTTCGGGAATAGAAATCCGGGGACATTGTCGGACAGCACGGGTGTGCTAACATTGCACCCTTTCCCATGGGACAGAAGATTGCCACATATATCGAGAGACGACATGCCATCTCACATTGGATTCTCGTGAGCCGAATGGATGAGTGTGCGAGCATATAAGCATAACCAAGTTAATTCTGCTGTGTATTTGATGAAGCATAGTCGAGGCCTTGAGAACCTCGCTTAATGACCTGACAAGCCACAAAGTACGGGCAATCCGAGTATGGGACTTGACTTCCCTCTAAGGCTAGCTGTGACGAATGTGAGATCATGGCGTCGCACGAGTTGAAGAGTGTGGCTATGACACACTACACAGGCTACGAACAGTGCTTCTTTCAGGCGGTCGGTCAAGTGATTCCCGCCTGGGTTGGCCCGATCAGTTTTCTCTTCTCTCCCTTGAGGATTTTTCTATTTCTTCTTTGAAGGTATCTACATTGAAGAAGGGAAAAAAAAAAAAAAAATCAGATTAGAGCTGTTTCTGAAGATTATAGAAGTTTTTTTTCATTCTTGGAGATAGATTCTTGGTGAATCAAAGGGTTCTTTAAAGAGGTGTACTCCATTTCCTTTTTCCCTTTTTGTTCTTGTTTTAGGTTAAGGTAAATTCTTGTGGCAATTTTGTTAGAACCATAATTTTCTTGTAATATGTTGTATTGTATCTTGAATATTGGACTCGTCATTGTATCAATCTCTAATAAAATTGCCTCACTAAGCTAGACCTTTGGTTCTCGTGGATGTAGGACATACGTACCGAACCACGTAAAATTTCGCGTTCAATTTCTCTTATTTTTCTTTATTTCTATTTTTTAATGCTTGCTAATTTTTATATTAAATAGCATAAAATTCATATTTCAAGTTAATTGGTGATAGCTTTAGTTGTTGATCTTGAACGAAAAATCGACATGTGCTTAGAGTAGGTTGGGATTTAATTTAACATACTACATTTTATTCTTACTCTTCCACGACACTAGATTGCTTTCCTCAAACACATAGTATTCCAAAGTTGACCTCATATCTTTCTTGGATCCTGCCCAGTCAGTATCTGTAAAACACTCAATATTCATATGTTGATGACCTTCATACAATTCTCCTTTACCAAGTGCGGAATTCAAATAACCCAAAATTCGCTCCACATATGTCAAATCATCTATTGTAGAAGCTGACATAAATTGACTCACTACGCTAACAGAATACGATATATTTGGCATCGTGAGAGTTAAGTAATTTAATTTTTCAATCATTCTTCTTTACCGTTCAGGATCTATAAAAGCTTTCCCTCCTTGAACTAGTTGCAAATTCGAAACCATTTGCATACTGCACGGTTTCACAGCTAAATTTCATATTTTGTCAACAAATCCAGGACATATTTTCTTTGAGACAAGAAGACACATGTCTTGCTCCTCATAACCTCAATACCTAAAAAGTATTTAAGAGTTCCCAAATCCTTAGTACAAAACTGCTCATGAAGAAACTATTTCAACGAGGCCATACCTGGAACATCCTCTCCAATAATTACTATATCGTCAACATATACTAGTAGCAACAGAATACCTTGTTCAGATCTTCGATAAAACACAGAATGATCAGATGAACTCTTTCTCATTCCAAACTCACTAAGCGCTTGACTAAACTTACCAAACCATGCTCAGGGGATCTGTTTCAAACCATACAATGATTTTTGAAGCCTACACACCTTGGCATTCTCCCCATGAGCAACAAACTCAGGTGGTTGCTTCATATAAACCTTCTTCTCAAGGTCACCGTGCAAAAATGCATTCTTGATATCAAGTTGATAAAATGGCCAATAATTTGAAGCTGTCATAGAAATGAATAATCAAATTGATTTCATCTTGGCAACCGGAAAGAAAGTATCACTATAATCAATACCATAAGTTTGAGCATAACCCTCGGCAACCAAGCGTGCTTTTAGACCTGCCACCGATTCATCTGAGTTTAGCTTGACAACCATACACCTACTTACACCCAATCATTTGTTTGTCCACTGGTCCGTCTACTAACTCCCAAGTGTCATTATCATCCAGTGCATTCCTCTCCCCAACCATCACTTGACGCCACCTAGAATGGGACAACGCCTCACTCATATTTTTAGGAACCACCATAGAATCAATAGATGTAATAAAAGAATAACCGGGTTAGGACAACTTATGATAAGACACAAACGATGAGATAGGCTAGGTACAAGAACGTTTACCATTACGAAGAGCAATAAGTAAGTCAAGATCATCACTTACTTGTAAATCATTTGACAAAGACGCTATCGGTGTAGGGAAAGTATCGGTAAACTCTTGTCGCAAACATCTGGAATAGACCTAAGTTATAGGAAGACTAGAAGGAACTAACTCTGAAGGAGACAGAGCATGACTCGACGGTGTTGAGACCACCTCATATAAAAACAAGTCATCCTCCAGAGAAGAGGGCTAGACGACGGAGTAAAAGCTACATCTTCAAAGAATGTAATATTCGACGAAACAATATACTTTTTAGAAGTCGAACAATAACAATGATATCCCTTTTGAACTTGAGAATAACCTATGAAGATGCATTTTAAAGATTTCGAATCTAATTTTGTACGATGAGGACTAACATCCTGAACAAAACACGTGCACCCAAAGACCTTAGACAAACTGGGAACATTTCTTTAGTAGAAAATAAAACTTTAAATGGAATATCACCCCCTCCCAAAAAAAAAAAAAACTGAAAGACATGTGATTAAATCAAGAAACAAGTTTTACTAACAACATCAACCCATAAATGCTTCGGGACATTTATTTGAAATGACAAGGCCCTTGCAGTTTCGAAGAGATTCTGTTCTTCCTCTCTGCTACTCCATTTTGGGATGGAGTGTCACGACACAAAGACTGATGAATAATATCATTATCGCGTAAATAGCAAGCAATAACATTAGTAAATATTTCTCCCCCCATAATCTGTACGCAATATTTTGATAGAAACATTGAACCGAGCTCGAATTTCAGCATTAAAGGCACAAAAGATAGAAAACAACTTAGGACGATTTTTCTTTAACTAAACCTAAGTGAGATGAGAATAATAATCCAAAAAAAGTAACAAAATACCTAAAACCAGTGTTGGAAACTACAGGGCTTGGACCCAAAACATCTGAATGTACTAACTTAAACGGAGCATCAACATACTTATTGACTCAAGGATTCGAACTAAGACGATGAATTATCAAAAAAGACAATTTTCACAATTTAAAGATGATACCTTACTAAACTCTGGATATAACCTTTTCAAAATAGACAACGACGAAAATCCTAACTAACAATGGATCTTTATCAACGACTTGGTACTTGCACATGCTACGACCTGTACTAGAACTTGATCAAGAATGTAGAGACCTCCAGATTCATACGACATACCAATAACCTTCTTCGTCATATGATATTAAAACAAGCAATAACCAGAAAAATGAAATAAAATAGTTTAGATCACAAGAAAGTTGACTTACCAAAATTAGATTAAACGAATATTCAGGCAAACACAAGACAAAGGACAAAGACAATGTAGGGTAAGGGTGATCGCACCAGTTCCTTGAATAAGAGATGATGACCCATCTGCTAAAGTGACAGCGGGAAACGATGCAAACGATAAAGAAGTAGAAAATATATCTATATTACTGTCATATGAGTTGTGGCTCCAGAGTCTATGACCCATTTTGATGACGATGTAAGAAGACGATGACGATTACCTAACTCAGCTAGGGCTGCATTAGAAGGATTTGATGATTAGACGTGAGGATATATAATGGTGATGAATGTGATGATTCATTTGACACTCGAAGTTTGGTAAACTCGCTGTAAATTTTGTTCAAGTTAACAATGTTTGTAGATGGATCCATCGTTAACCCAAACAACCTCGCTTTAATCTGAATTTTTCGGTAGTGGATTCTAGCCGTTTCTACATTCATGAGCTCAAATTTCGAACTTCATAATTAAATTCCAATTACAGCTAAATCTAAATATCAAATCACCGTCAATTGCAATTAAAGCCCAAATTTCAAATTAGAAATCAATTCCTTAAAACTCCAAATGCTTATAGCTGCCTAAATTAACGTCGAAACTAAAAAATTGAATCTCTAGCCAAATTCCACATTGAACCCCAAAAATCAATTAGAATTTAAAAACCAATTTGCTAAGCCACCACCAACGTTGTCAAATCTTCAAAATTTGAACAACTAATTTCAAAATTGTGAATCCAAACTGAAATTTAATATTCACCACCTAAATTTTCCTTGAATTTGAATTTACACGGACCCCTGAGACTAAATATCGAAAGACGCCAAAATATAAATTTAATTTCACATTAAAACCAATTCACAGCTTTTATTACAAATCACATAGAAGAAGCATTCAAATTGATTGCAAAAGTTTAATTGCAAACTCAAAACGGCCAATCACAGAACGATCAAATGCAAATTGAAATACCTAACCTTGACCACAAATGAAAATTCAAAACACGCCTAAATCTTGCTAAAATCGTATATTAAACTGCACCCAAATTGGCAAGGGATTTCATAATGATCACGCTCCAATCAATTAATGTTTGGCACGTTGAACCTTTAAACTTCAAATCAACTGTGCTCTGATACCATGTAAACAATATTGAGATTGAAAAGTTGTTCTACTTGTATTATTAGAGGCCATTTATGTAGAGTTTACATCCTAACCCTAACTACTAAATCGGCCTAACGGGCCTAACATAAATAATAACATATAAACCTAGTTTAATTAACTCTAACACTAATATGGTATCAGAGCTTCAAGTCATTGACCCCCAAAAATTTCGAAGACCGCACCCAAGCTGGCATTTGATGATCCTAAAAGTTTGGATCCGACCCGAGCAAGAAAGTCAAAGCAGATATTATTTTGAGCCACAAATTCAGATCTAATCCAAGATAGCTTTTCTAAAAAATGGTGCCATATTGAGGGGGCAAATTGGAGACACTCATCTTGTTGTCATTTTTCCCATATTAGAAATGTACAGATTTTTTAACATAATTATAAGAATAAAGTGGGCTACTTCTTTCCTAGCCAATTAGTTTTGTGATCGATACTCATACTTTCTAATATAACCTTTTATAAAATTATAGGATCAATCATCTTATTACCAATATTTAATTTTCAAAGGAAACTTCATAATATTCAATATCCTATCAAACTCTAAAATTCAAGTGGAGTCATAAAGTATATGTTGGAAATCTTGACTCTCTTGTCTATGATTGAAAATGTATATAAATAAAAGAACCTTGCACTTTTATTCATAAAATTATTATTTTCATTATTAATTTATTTTGAAATGATTAATTTTTAAAAAAAATGTTGGAATGTTAAAATAAATAATTTATATAAACTTTTTTGAAAAACATAAGACATATTTGACTACCGCAAGAAATGAAGAAAAAGAAACGAATAAAAATATTAATTAGATAAATTAGTAACGATGAGACGTGAATTCGACACATCAAGAGAAGATATTTCCACTATTTCATCTCATCCCACCATTCAAATATATCCTATTCTTTTAGAATATTTAAATCAGCAGAGGATAACTTCAAAAAGAAAATGATTAAATGACAAAAAGAAGAAATTGAAAATGGAGGGAGTAATTGCACGTGGGATGAAGATGGAGAGTTGGGTCCTAAGATGACATGGCATCAAATGATTGGCGTAGAGAAGCAGATGGAAAAAGACCTGAGAAAAAGCTCTGTCGGTATAATTGTAAGAACTTTTGGTCAAACATCGATATTTCAGTCTTCCATTATCCCCCACCACGTGTCCAAAGAATCTGGTCAATGCTTTGACCGAGTAAACGAGATTTCACATATTTACATCGCTCCCGACAAAGACAACCAAATGGATAATTACCAGACAAATAATAACTAAATAAAATATAAAAAACAACCACCATACAGAGGAAACATTTCATTAATATTGATAAAGGTCGGATCCCCATTCAAAATTGCAATTACAAGACATGTAAATTATTTTTCTTATTATTCAATTAATTAAATAAATACATCTTATGTTATTTAATATGATAGTGAATTTAAAAAACAATCATATTAAGAAGATATGTTGATGATTTTATATTTGAAGTATAAGAAAATTTTATAATATTTATAAGATAGGTAAGTTATTTTCGCTTATTTTTATTTAATTTTGAGATAAAACTTCTTATTTTTTAATAATTCTATGAATTTGTAATATTACATAAAATGTTTGTAAAATAAAAAAAAAAAAACTAAACACTAATGTAGTGTGAGACGCATGAACTCCAATGTCTAAAATCACTAACTTGAAAGAATTTGAGAGTTTAATGCGTAGTTGAGTATACAAAAAAGCTTGCCTTTTCGACATGAGTTCTTAAGTTTATTAAAATTCATGTTTCATAATTGTCGTTTGATTGATAATGGCATCATTTAAATGTTCATTTTATGTCTAAAACGTTTCATAACATTGTTTTTTTTAGTACAGTTGATGACGAAAAATGGTCAACGGATATCCACAGTAGATTTGTTTTAACGGAGGATGAAATGGCCTACAAAAAAGTGAAAATTAGGACACATCGGTGTGGTGTGAGTCATAGAGCCTCTGATGCCTAAGTCAGTAAAGGATTTCAGAGAATAATTTAGAACTTTAGGAATGGCTTAAGAGTACTTAGCTTAGGATTCGTCTCCAGAAAGGGAGAAATGACTTGACTTTTATAGCATCCGGACTCGTAACCGCTGCAGCTCACTTATGGTGATATAATGCTCGGCCATTAAAAACGTCCGTCATTAAGCCGGGTATAAATACCGGCGTAACTCCTGACCATTACCTTTTAGAGGTGTAACGGTATTGATTCTGGACTTGGTCGACTCTTCGGAGAGTCTTGACTCCACGGCCGACCCCATCGGGCTGACCCACTCGTTGTAACAGGCGACTCCACGGGGTGCAGCTCCTCCATACGTTACTTGGACTCGGTCGACTCTTAGGAGAGTCCTGACCTCCACTACCAATCCAACCGGATTGACCTACTCGTTGTAACGGCGACACCACGGGGTGCAGCGCCATCAAACGATACTTGGACTCGATCGACTCTTCGGAGAGTCCTGACCTCCACAGCCAATCCACTCGGATTGACCTACTCGTTGTAACGGGCGACGCCACGGGGTGCAGCTCCTCCAAACGTTACTTAAACTCGGTCGACTCTTCGGAGAGTCCAGACCCCAAGGCCAATCTACTCGGATTGACCTACTCGTTGCCAGACCCGAGAAAGGTGAGGCTGCAAGAGCCAACTCTGGTGGGTCAATGCCATCCTTGGCCGACCCCAGAAGAGTTGGACTTGCTCGGCCAACTTTGGGGGTTCGGTATGGACTCGGCCGACCCTTGGGGGGTTGTGGCCTACATTTGGCCGATCCCCAAGGGGTCGAAAATGGTGAGGCCGACCCCGGGGGGTCGGCAATGGCGAGGCCAATCCTCAGGGGGTCGGAAATGGTGAGGCCATCCCACGGGGGGTCGAAAATGGCGTGGCCTACCCTCGGGGGGTTCGAGATGGCGTGGCCAACCCCTAGGGGGGTCGGCAATGGCGTGACCGACCTCCTGGGGGTGAGGCCTCCATTTGGCCGAACGGTCTTCGGTGTATCCATTTTAACTCAGAAGGACCTAGATCACCTTATGACCCTATTTCTTATTCCTGCCGAGATCACTCTACGACTTCCGCTGGCTTCGGAGACATATGCACATCCTCCTCCGGGCGAGGTGGCCCTTTATACCACCATGTTCGACAGAGGAGTTCGCATCCCCTTATACCGTCTCTTCAAGAGTTCTTAGGTATGGTCGGGCTGGCTCCAGCGCAGATGGCTCCCAATGCTTGGAATGTTTTCTTCGGTGTTCATAGCCTTTGGGTATACAATGGCTTCGAGTGTTCCTTCAGTGCCAAAGACCTCTCGCTTTACCGCTTCTGCCAGCATCCCGACGTCACCGTGGGCTGCTACCTTACCCCTAGAAGCAAACTTTCTCCTTTGGTGGCGTGCCCCAATTTTTAGAAGGGGTGGAAAGAGCGCTGGTTCTTCGCTGGAGGGCCTTGGGCAGCTCTAGGCGCCGAAGCTTCGCTGGCAATTCCCACTGCCTTCGGGACATATGGTATACCTTCTTTTGCCTTGGCTTATCTATCTTTTGGCATGGTACTAACATTTTTGTGTTGTTTACAATGCATAGGAAGCTAAATCCTCGCGACCGGGTAATGAAGTTTTACGAGATCGTCATAACCTACCCCGAGGAGGTCACTCGCAACATGCAGTACCTGACCGGGTATGAATACCGGCGTAACTCCTGGCCGTTACCCTTTAGAGTTGTAACGATCTTCATTCTAGACTTGGTCGACTCTTCGGAGAGTCCTGACCTCCATGGCCGACCCCATCGGACCGACCCACTCGTTGTAACAGGCTTTTATAGCAGCCCGTCTCGTAACCGCTGCAGCTCACTTATGACGATATAATGGTCGGCCGTTAGAAACCTCCATCATTAAGCCGGGTATGTATATACCGGCGTAACTCCTGACCGTTACCCTTTAGAGGTGTAACGATCTTGATTCTCGACTTGGTCGACTCTTCGGAGAGTCCTGACCTCCACGGCCGACCCCATCGGGCCGACCCACTCGTTATAACAAGCTTTTATAGCAGCCGATCTCGTAACCGCTGCAACTCACTTATGGCGATATAATGGTCGGTCGTTAGAAACCTCCGTCATTAAGCCGGGTATGAATACTGGTGTAACTCCTGACCGTTACCCTTTAAAGGTGTAACGATCTTGATTCTGGACTTGGTCGACTCGTCGAAGAGTCCTGACCTCCACGGCCGACCCCATCGGGCCAACTCACTCGTTGTAATAGGCTTTTATAGCAGCCGGTCTCGTAACCGCTGCAGCTCACTTACGGCGATATAATGGTCGGCCGTTAGAAACCTCCGTCATTAAGCCGGGTATGAATATTGGTGTAACTCCTGACCGTTACCCTTTAGAGGTGTAACGATCTTGATTCTGTACTTGGTCAACTCTTCAGAGAGTCCTGACCTCCACGGCCGTCCCCATCGGGCCGACCCACTTGTTGTAATAGGCTTTTATAGCAGCCGGTCTCGTAACCGCTGCAGCTCACTTATGGCGATATAATGGTCGGTCGTTAGAAATCTCCATCATTAAGCCGGGTATGAATACCGGCATAACTTCTGACCGTTACCCTTTAGAGGTGTAACGATCTTGATTCTGGACTTGGTCGACCCTTCGGAGAGTCCTGACCTCCACGGCCGACCCCATCGGGCCAACCCACTCGTTGTAACAGGTGACGCAACAGGGTGCAGCACCTCCATACGTTACTTGTACTTGGTCGACTCTTTAGAGTGTCCTGACTTCCACGACCAATCCACCTGGATTGACCTACTCGTTGTAAGGGGCGACGCCACGGGGTGCAGCGCCTTCTAACGTTACTTAGACTCGGTCAACTCTTCGAGTCCTGACCTCCACGGCCAATCCACTCGGATTGACCTACTCGTTGTAACGGGCGACGCCACGGGGTGTAGCGCCTCCAAACGTTACTTGGACTCGGTCGACTCTTCGGAGAGTCCTAACCTCCACGACCAATCCACTCGGATTGACCTACTCGTTGTAATGGGCGACGCCACAGGGTGTAACTCCTCCAAACATTACTTGGACTCGATCGACTCTTTGGAGAGTCCTGACCTGCACGGCCAATCCACTCGGATTGACCTACTTGTTGCCAGACCCGAGAAGGGTGAGGCTCCAAGGGTCGACCCCGGGGGGTCAAGGCCATCCTTGGCTGACCCTAGAGGAGTTGGACTTGCTTGGCCGACCCCGGGTGGTCGGTATGGACTTGGCCGACCCCCGGGGGGTTGTGACCTCCATTTGGTCGACCCCTAAGGGGTCGACAAGGGCGTTGGCCAACTCCTAGGGGGTCTAAAATGGCGTGGCCGACTCTTGGGGGGTCGGCAAGGTACTAGTCAACCCTAGAGGGTCGAAAATGGCGTGACCAACCCACAAGGGGTCGGCAATGGACTTGGCTGACCCTCGTGGGGTCGGCATTAGCTTGTTTGTCCTTCTGGTGGGTCTCAACCTCTTCTGAGTCTTTCGGGATATTTTTAGTTTACAACATTACCCCCACTCTTCATTTCTGAGCTTGCTGGATTGTGAAGAGTAGTTTAGGCACTTGCTTCTTTTTCGAAGTTTCAGGATGCTAAAAAGTTATCTTCTTGTAATTTATGGAAGTATTTCCTTGAAAACTACTTAGGCCATATTCTTTTCAAGAATATCTTTTCCTAAATAATATTCAATCAAATAAAGTTTTAAGGTTATGAGAAATATTTATTCTAAGAATAATTATATTAAAATGGCCATATTCTTATTTATAAGAATATCTTTTCCAAGATAATATTTTTATTCAATGAAAAATCACCTCTCTTTTTGGGAAAATATTTATTCTTTAGAGATTTTTCGTAACCTAACTTTTCCTTAAAAAATCCCTTCCAAAACTACGCCCTCCTTTTTAACCTGCTTTGGCCTAAAATTGCCTCTCACTGGGTTAGTATTTTTTATTTTTTCAAAGTGTGGGAGGAGACTTGCTTTGCGTTTTTGATTTTTGGAAAGCATCTGTCGCGCCCTACTTTTTCGGTACGTACTCTCCTTTTTCCGACTTCATGCTAATGGTTAGGCATATTTTCAAAAATTCCACCTTTATTTAGGCACTTTTTTCAATTTTTTCCCGTTGTGCATGTACGCACAAATTTTTAGGATTATTTAGGCTCTTTTTTCAAAGACTCGCCCATTATGGTACTTTTACGAATTTGTGGGCTACTTAGGCCCTTTTTATATAAGTCTTGCCCGTTTAACTTCCTTTCGAAATTTAGGCTACTTAGACACTTTTTTATAAAAGTCTCACCCGCCCAATCGTTTGTTGAAAGTGGTAGGTTACTTAGGCACTTTCATAAAAGTCTTGCCTTTTTCACTGCTTTTTGGAACTTTTAGGCTACTTAGGTACTTTTCGTAAAAGTCTCGCTCGTTTAGCCATTTGTCGAATTTCGTAGGGTACTTAGGCTCTCTTTGTTAGAGACTTGCCTTTTTCCTAACTTAGTTATTTGCAGACTACCCCTTACTTTGGCCGTCATGGACCCCTCGTCTGATTATGAGCTCGAATCTCTTCACCCTCGGGTTACCTCATCGCTTAAAATGGCTCGACGGAGAGCCCTGGCGGTAGGGTAGAGATCTCAAATGGCTGCGTCCATTTTAACTCAGGAGGACCTAGACCACCTTAGAACCCAATTCCTTATTCCTGTCAAGATCACCTTTCGGCTTCCGCTGGCTTCGGAGACATATGCACATCCTCCTCCGGGCAAGGTGACCCTTTATACCACCATGTTCGAAAGAGGAGTTCGACTTCCCTTTATACCGTCTCTTAAAGAGTTCTTAGGTATGGTCGGGCTGGCTCCAGCGCAGCTGGCTCCCAATGCTTGGAATGTCTTCTTTGATATTCATAGCCTTTGGAGATTTAGAACCGCAATGCCAAAACTTCACTTCTTGAAGATCAACTTTATACCTTTGATTTCAAGAAAACCTCTTCAAATACAAAAGCCCCGAATCTACCCTAGTAGTGTTCTAAACTTTACTCCAAACACCTAGCACACAAAGGGATGAAGGATCATCAAGTTACAGACACACGGGCATCGGAACAACATCGAAAGCCACCAAACGCTGCCGGGCATGATGCTGATAGCAGCGGTCTACACAGGTAAGGGGGAGAATGATTTCTCCCCTGTTTGCTTACTCTCTTTCTAGTGTGGAGTTACCACACTACCTCTCTTCCTTTCTTTCTTTCTTTTTTTTTTCTCATAAACAACCTTGCCCTTCTTGGAATTTTTTCTTTTCTTTGAACTACTAATCACACTTAGCAAACTCAAATCAATTTTTCTCCCTCAAATCAATTGTATCAAAAATACTTGAAAAATTATGGATGTGAATGCCACACACACATATTAAAATTATGCAATTAATAAGTGTAACGACCCGGTCCATAACCGTTAGGTTATAGCACGAGAGTTACCCATGCATGAAAATTTCAATAAAAATTTCGGTAGAGTTTCCCCTAAAATATGGAAAACTCATACCTGCAAAACCTATAAAACAGAACCTGGACATTTCAAAATGCTTTTAAAACGACCCTGTAAGTTCCAAACAAAACAGTTATCCTATCCAGGCAGTTAACAAATAAGAAGAACTCGAGATCTCCATTTAAAACTAAAACAGTTCAAACTAAGTTATTACAACAGTTCGTGCAGAAGGAGTTACAACTCGACTATGAGTAAACAAGTATAACTAAAACACAACGGACTCATTTTCCCCCGGGTCTATCCTCAATTGTCGGTCATCCATCTTGGTGCGTACCTGGAACTATGGTTTTGAATCCATAGCCAACATAAAACAAAGGGGTGAGTCTGTGAAAACTCAGTAAGAAACCCTGCACGGGGTGCATGCAGCATATAGAACAAGACAAGTGTTAATCAAAAGTCTAAGAATAACATGTACAAACAAACGGGAAAGCGTCCCGACTCTCGGGTGTCTGTGCCACGCATTCCAAAACTCGTGGCGATACTCGAGGAGTCTCACCAGCCGATGCCGTGAAACTCTAAAGTCAAAACCCGACCCCTCAGGGTACAACAAGAAGCCTAGACGCAAGGGCTATCCTCTGGAGTCGCCCAGGCTATCCTGAGTCCTTTTGGCACGGTAGGGTCAATCCGAACACGTCAGATACCACGCACGGTGCCGAGTTGTGAGCGATCCAACCTGCTAGCGCGGCGCTCACTTATGCCTTAGCAATTTTGGTTGTTCACTACCTAGCAAGTTGCTAGCTCCAACTTATGCGATAAGGGATCTTCGTCCAATGACTGATTCCCTTATCACTCCCTATGCATCCAAGATCACCAGGCTATGCTACCCTTAAGGACAACTAGGTCCCCGGCGGATACCATAAGACCCAAAAGCCATTACACGACCATGTCGCGTAAGGTGAAGCACCTTGATATGTGGGTACAAGATATTGAGTCGCGCGGGCGTCTCCTAGGGTATCTCCAGCGCGAGTGAGGCTAACAAGAACCGATAAAGTTCTCCCACAAAACTAAGCCAGCCAGCAGCTCATCCAGCTGTAGGTGCAAGTATCTGTCCAAGCGTTAGTGGATACACTAGCCGAAGCCAGGATCACTACTGTGCTATAGTTAGGTGTAAACCCAATAGTATCTCGAGGAGCTCCAAGGTACCAGAAAGAACTGCGGGAACCTCGACCACGATCGGTTACCCAACACGTCTAAAAGACCCTGTGGTCAGACCCGATGGTCACGTGTCGCTCTCAGAATGGTTGCAATTCATCCCTTCACAAGCATAATCTCTCACATCTGACTACCTCTGTCCGTTAAAGAACTTTGCCGCGTCCGACCACTCATATGGGTAGTTCCCTAATCTGCCACGTAGCAGAAGACCCTTTGATCTACTGCAACCACTCTATGGTGGAGTAGAGACATGTCGAGGCCCATCTGGCGGACATGCTCACACTATCAAGAAAAATGACTCGACGCTCACATCAACACACAATGCATGCAACGACCCTATAATCTATTGCACATGTATATACAGAAGAAAGACGTATCATAAGCAATCTACCACCTTATCCGCCTAGGGTTCAGTACATAAAGCAGATCGCCACGATAACATACTACACACAATACATAATCATATCGTAATACCCTGCAAGTACACGTATTAAACCAAACGTCACATATACATCAGATACGAAAACATATACATCATACGAGTATCAAGAATCAAAACTACCATCATTCCTACATGTACATAAATCAACAAGAGACCCTACAAGCATCTAAACAACCAAACAGCAGCAATATACAGCTTGAAACACACAAAGCATGATAAGCAACATATAATTCCACATACAAACGTGCACAATAAACAAGCCTATGTTTCTAGGTAAAAACAAGCAAACAACACTCGGTTAGGGTCCCTTACTCTCGTTTACTAGAACTGAGCGGGTGAGGCTCGATCCCCAAGGAGAGCACTTGAGTAAGCCTCTGAACCTACAATAGAACAAACAACACATACGGTAAGCAAACGAGAACACGAATAACCTCAAGGACTTAAGGGATGCGTTGGTACCACGATGCTAAAAGCGAAATTCTAGCCCAAAGCCCAACTCTACCATCCCCACGCCAAGCTCTAACTTGCAACTAAAAGATCCAGCTTAATGACATCAACGACCAACCCTGTCACGCCGTGATGCCTTAACGCTCAAGCACAATAAACCAAACTACACTAAGGACTTAATAAATCCAAAAGTTAAGAGATTACTACAAGCTTCAACTCAACTTACACCTGGTAGCCTTTGGTTCAAGCCGCCAATCAAGGTCTCGACCCTTCCTAACACTCAAACTTGACTCGAGCTTAAGCTTGCCCAACCTTACTTTAACACTAAGCAGCCAATCAAACTCGAACCAAACTCAATATAATTACACACAACTCACAAAAATAAACAAATAAAACCAGCCGCAACACTTTATCGAACATCGAGTCTCAAACGTGCAATTCGGTCAAGCAGACACTCTCGAGCAACAAGCCTACAACAAGCCTCTACGACCCCTTTCAAGCCAAGAACCCGAAAAATAACCTTACCTTTAACTAACCAAGCCGAAAACAGAAACATTAATTAACAAAACCATACCTGAGCTCCATGGGGAGAGAGACAGTGTCGGAGATATGGCAGACCGAGAGGGAGATCGGCGAGAGAGAGAAAGAGAGAGAGACGTTGCTAGAGAGAGAGTTTGACGAGGGAGAGAGGGGTTCGGCGAGAGAGATTGACGAGAGAGAGAGCGTCAGTTTTTGTAGAAGAGGGGGAGAAAAAAAGTGTAAAGAAGAGGGAAGGGAAAAAGAAGAAATTAGGGATTAACTTCCCTAATTTGCAAAAATAGCCTTCAGCTCAAGTTAAATAATTAATCTGACTATTCTAAAGAAATTGGTGTAGCTGAGTTGGTTAGACCGTACTTATCTTAGAGGAGAAACTGGTTTGATTCTCGACTTTCTATTATTTGTACCATTTATTTAGACTTACCTTTCCAGTTGCTCATTTGTTTATAATTATTATTTCTATTTCTTGCTCTACCTCTAGCAAACAAGGTACAACATTAGTCTTTTCTTCTCTTTCATTTATTGATCTTAACCTCTAATGATGAAAATTACAACATCATAAGATAAAGTATTCGTACCAAATTTCATATCATAATTGGCATCATTATAAGCATAAGAAAATTAATCCATTGATAAGCATGATTTTCATTAGAGAATAACTCATACATTCGTCGTGCCCACACCCTTGCAGTGCGTATAGTCATACCTTGCTCGAGTCGCGCCACCACTTAGCCTCACATGTCGTTGCTTATCCTCAAGCATTGTCACCTTGATTTGTGTTAGGTAACATGCCACCCCAGATGAAGCCTAGTTTTTTCCTGTATAAAGCGAGACCCTAATCATAGTGTAAGCCTACTATGAGAGGGTATTTACCTTCATGTGATGAGTGAGTCTCAAACTGAATCGCCTGTTATGGGAGGGTATTTAGCTTTATGAGATTAGTGAGTCACAAACTGATTCGCTTGCTAAAGAGAGCCTTTACCAGTTTTGACTCAGTGGCCACCATTGTTTTAAGGTATGCATACGTAAACTAGGATAACCTATACAGGCCTACACCTATTAGGTTTGCAACAGCATGCAGTGTGTGTGTGCACACGCTCTAGGCATCGGGATAGTGACTTTAGTACACCATTTTAGTAGTTTAGAGCATGTCTCTTGGACCGTCTCCTAAGAGACTTGAACAGTGCTATGTGTTTAATGATAGATTAGAAGATATTCTATGATGCTCTAAAAGAGGAACTAGGTTGAGCCATAGAACCTCTAGTTAAAGTCATGTAAAGTAATTGATGGCCCAAGTAACACAATGTTTATGTTGAGTTAACATTGGTTGTGATACATGTATTTGCTAGGATGCTTGTTTGTTTGTTGCTGTGCATATTGTACCCCAACTAGAGGTTCTTACAGAGTATGTTTGTACTTACTCTTGTTTATATTATTTTCTTGTAGGTAACCTTAAAGTCTACCGAGGTAGCTAGCTTGAGCTGTTGGGAGAATCATGAGGTCGCTGCATCTGTTTATTTATATTAAGTCTTTATCAACATGTTAGATATGGTTTTATTCGTTATTTGGATATTTGTTGAAAATATTTTTAATAATCTCTGACTAGATGCTTGACTACGTTTTCACTTTATTTCATTGATTAGATGATGATAGTTTTTTAAGTTAGTTTTCTGTTTTTATTCATGCATGATGAGTAAGAATCCATGTTAAGACTGTTTTAGAAAGACGAATTCTTATCGATCAAGATTTAATACAAAACTTTTTGATTTTTTTTATCAAGGTAGAGATAAGTAAAAGGAAGTAGTAAAAGAGAGAACTACAACCTTTCTAGGTTGAGGATGATCAAACAAGTTTAGATTATCCCTTCTAAACTTGTTATTCCTTTGAATCTACCATGAAAAATAGTAAGAATGTCTCAAAGAGTGACTATCATTTAAAAAAAAAAAAAAAAACCTTATGTTTTCTAACACTTTTCCCACACCTAAGGCAGAAGGATAGAGAAATCGGTTAGACTGATGGGTCGTGGCTTGTGTAGATGGCGGCGACCATTTCTTAACTTCAAGCGTATGATGACGCTAGGATTCCTAGATAAGAAACAACGATAAGTGAAAAATCAAAATCAAGTTTTTCCTCAATTTTTAAAGAAAATATCCTAGAAAATTTAATTTAAACATAGTATTAGAGTTAGAATAGTTAGGCGGTTATTTTGGTTGTTATAACCTCATTAGTTATTTATATATTTTTTGTGTATCACACATTGTATAACTAAATAATAATGACTAATTTTCTTCCCAATTCTTCATTCAAATATGGTACGAGTTGAAAATTGATTTTCCCACTCTCCTCTCTAATATCCTTTTTTTCTTGATTTCTCTGACATCCTTCTCTACAACCATGGAACCTATCCCAGATTCTCAAACTGAAAGTTCCCTATCTCTTCAGATCTAATTCCTCCATCTGAACAGACGAATTTGTCTAAAATTTCTAATAATCCCTATGCATTCACTGCACACGATATATCTAATCTCGTCCTCGTTTCTGAATTGCTCAATGAAGAAAAATATGTTACTTGGAGTCAATTAATGACTCTCGACCTCTCGATCTGAAATAAATTAGAATTCATTGACGGAACAATTCTCAAACTAACAGGAGCGTTGCTTCCATCATGGATACGCAACAACGACATCATCATCGCCTAAATCATGAATTCTGTATCCAAAGGAATATCATCCAGTATTCTATTTTATGATAATGCACGTGAGATCTAGCTTGATCTGCAAGAACAATTCCAGAGGAAGAACGGCCCCAGATCTTTCAATTGAAATGAGACTTTGCGACTAATGTTCAAGGTGAGTTATCTGTATCTGCATATTTCTCAAAACTTAAAAGCATTTGAGATGAACTAGAAGCATATCGCCCTTATTGTACTTGTGCGAAAAGCATTTGTGGCGGCAACAAAAAAGATTGATGAATTTTTTTAATAATGAATTTCTAATGAGCTTTCTCATGGGGTTAAATGACTCGTTTGGTTATACTCGATCACAACTCTTACTCCTTGATCCACTACCTCCAATTAGTCGAACCTTTGCCCTCATTGTACAACAAGAATAACAAAGAAACCTTCCTCTCCTACCTACTCCATCCATAATGACTCTTGTCGAAAGCCAAAACCCAAAAAAATACTCCAAACTCATCCTCCAACTACTAGAAATCTCAACTTCGAAAGGACCATTCTCTGTGCACTCATTGCAACAAGATTGCACATACAACACGTTGACACAAAAATCATCCAACAATTCATGGATTTTTGATTCAGGTGCACTTTATTGGTTGATGTTTGAAAACTTTGAACTCAAGCATGTGTTCTATGTTCCTCAATTTCAGCTTAATTTAATGTATCGCTCGTAGTCCAGGATTCGGATGAGGTCTTGGAATCCGACTGGGCCCTTTGGGCCCGACATTCCTTTGTATCCCCTATGACTCGACCACGTTAACTAGCCTTAAACCGCTGCTAAGAATGAAGATTGTCCCCATAGACTAACACAAGTCCTTTCAACATGTTTTTTCCTCTCTAACATGCATCCTAGGAAAATCTCTAGAAGGTCACTTAATCTAGGACTACTCCAAGCTAAGCAGGCTTAATTGTGAAGAACTTTCGATTGAGCCACTGAAAAAGAAGGTGCACTTATTGGTATAGGTAGTACAAATCAATTCTTTTAAGCCTTTCTTAACCATGGGACTCTATCCCACAAAATTTCTCTCATTCAGATATGGACTTGGTTCATTCATGTATCCCTTCTAACCGCGGGCGTTACATTTGATCTCCATTAGTAATCTCACTTTACATAACTCACCGATTATTCATTTTTCTGATAAATTCTGCATCATCCAGGACGAGTTCACTGTGAAGACAATTGGCAAAGGTAATATACAATGAGGCCTCTATATGTGCGATTTTCCATCTGAAAAGATAGTTGTAGTCACCATCAAGATACCTGCCGATATTTGGCATAAACGTCTAGGCGACATTTCTGATTCTTGTATGAACAACATGAAGATTCCAGTAAGAAAAGTTGTATAACTCCTTGCAAAATTTGTCCTCTATCGAAGCAGAGGAAGTTACTTTTTGAATCCAATAATAGCTTTTCAAAACAACCTTTTGATTTGATACATGTAGATACTCGAGGTCCCTTTGCTACTCATTCACGCAATGAATACCAATATTTTCTAACCATAGTTGATGATTGCACAAGGTACACTCGGATTTACCTAATTAAGTAAAAATCAGATGTAAAGTCCATCATTCCACGTTTTTCCAGCTTATATATACACAGTTTCACAAGCATATTTAGATGTTTCGCTCTGATAATGCCCCCGAGCTCAATTTTGATGAAGTTTTCAAAACCAAAGGTGTTATCCATCAGTTCTCTTATGTAGCATGACCACAACAAAATTCGGTGGTGGAACGGAAGCACAAACACTTACTCAATGTTGCACGATCTCTATATTTTCAGTCACAAGTCCTGTTAATATTCTGGTCAGAATGTGTTCTCACAGCAGCATTCCACATAAACAGAACCCCATCAAATATACTCAAATGGAAAACACCTTATTTCCTCCTTCATGGTGTTAAACCCAAGTATTCTATGCTCTGAGTGTTTGGTTGCAAGTGTTATGCCTCAACATTAACAGAGAATCACTCTAAATTTGCTCCTCGTGCCATTTCAGCCATCTTTTTGCGATATCCTCCAAGCATGAAGGCATAAAAACTATATGACTTAGAAAAATGTCAATTCTTCATTTCTCGTGATATTGTCTTCACGAAGATATATTTCCTTTCCACAGCACAATCATCTCAAATCCATAACCTAACCCTTTTCTCAACCTTGTCATACCTAAACTTGTAGAAATATCTGAATTGTTCCCTACCACAGAACCAACAACCCAAACATAATCTACTGATTTGCAACCAACACCTTATATTCTCCTAATTTCATCAATGAACCACCCACATCCCAAAATATTCCATCAAACCCGGATGAACCAAACCAACAGTCTGTAATATCTTCTCCTGTCCCTATGAGGAGATCCACCCGAACAATAACACAACCCACATACTTACAACAATATCACTGCAACCTCATGGATGATATCCTTACCAACCACCAACACCAGATACTTATTATATAATTCTATATCATATTCCAAACTATCCACATCTTACCGAACATTTGATTTAAATGTTTCATCTCAATATGAACCTCAATTCTATCATCAAGCGATTGTATATGACCACTGGCAAAAAGCCATGTCCAAAGAATTAGAAACGCAGTTCCCTTACCCAAAGACAAGCATATCATTGGCTGCAAGTGGGTGTATAAAATCAAACAAAATGCAGATGGGTCGATAGAGTGTTACAAGGCTCGCCTTGTGGCAAAAGGGTATACATAACATAAAGGACTAGATTATTTTGAGACATACTCTCTGGTGGCTAAGATGGTAAAAGTTCGTGTCATCATCACCATGGCACCATCATTCAATTGGCGGCTCATCCAACTCGATGTAGATAACGCATTTCTCCATGGAGATCTTCATGAAGAGGTATACATGTCCATCCCACTTGGGTACAATCATGGTATAAAAGGAGAGAACCTTCCATGTCGACTACATAAATCCATTTACAGACTCAAACAAGCCTCGCGTCAATGGTTTTGCAAATTTCTCAACAGCATTGATCACAATTGGATTCTCCAAGTCCCTGACTACTCTCTCTTTATTAAAGATCTGGTGCTACCTTCATCGCATTATTGGTATATGTCGACGACATCATCCTCACTGGAGCTGATTCCACTTTGGTAAATTCTTTGAAGAACACTCTAAATAACCAATTTCAGCTCAATGGCCTAGGGAATCTACGATATTTTCTAGGCCTTGAAGTTGCTCGCTCCAAGGAAGGTGTTTTTATTTCACAATGGCGTTATACACTACAATTGATAGAAGATATCAGCCTTTTGGGTGCTAAACTACCAATGGATCCAACCCTTAAATTACGATAAGAAGAAGGTGAAAAACTTAAAGAACCAACAACATATCGAAGACTCATTGGAAAATTGTTATACTTAACAATTTCACGCCCAGATATATCATATGCTTTGTCTCTCAACCTACAAAAACGAATCTAGCTGTAGTACACCATTTACTCAAATACTTGAAGCTTGCTTCGGGACAAGGACTATTACTAAAAGCCACGTCTTCTTTCCAGACAGAGCTTTTGCCGACTCCGACTGGGCGTTTTGTCCTGATACACGACGATCAACAATTGGCTAATGCATTTTCTTAGGAGATGATGGTTTCATGAAATTCAAGAAATAGACAACCATATCACGATCCTCAGCTGAAGTTGAGTACCTAGCTATGGCCTTCGCATCATGTGAAATTGTATGGCTTCAATATCTTCTCAATGAACTCAGACTACCAATATCTCTCAAGCAGTACTATTCTGTGACAATGAGTCAGCAATGCACATCGCCAACAACCTAACTTTTCACGAACGTACAAAACATATAGAATTGGATTGTCATTTCGTTCGGACGATCCAGTTCAGCAAGGAACTTTGAAACTTCTCCCTGCATGCAACTTTCCAGCTTGCATACCTCCTTACTATCCAAGATGAGTGTTCTAGATATTCACAATCCATCTTGAGGGGGAAATATTAGAGTTATAATAGTTAAGCGGTTATTTTGGTTGCTATAACCTCATTAGTTATTTATATTTGTTTTGTGTATAAATACACACATTGGGAAACTCAATAATAGTGACTAATTTTCTTCCCAATTCTTCCTTCTAAAACATAGTTAAGTCAATGAATTTAGTATCTCGCCTAATTTCAATTTTATCCAACATGTATTCATAACCGAAAAATCATGAATCCAATTCTCAACCTCAATTATTATATTTAAAAAAAATCTATATATAATTAGATAAATGTACTTTTGAAGTCGTTTTCTTGCTAATAATTTTAAAGACAACTAAAAAAAAAGAAAGAAAAGTTATAATCACACTAAGAAGACATCAAATTCTTTAGTTATTATCACACTAAGAAGACATCAAATTCTTTTTTTACACCGATTACGCATCCAAGTTTAAATAATGGAACTTTATATTTTGACATACCAAACATGTTTTTGTTTTGTTTTCTTTTGTTTTCTTATAGTTGTAAAATAAGTCGAGTCAATCAAGTATTCTTAAAACTTATAATAATAAACGTATTGAAACAAAATTAAAACTGTTAAAAACACAAAATGCATGTGTGGGGGTCCCTTTGTTTTTTTGGTCAGTGGGTAGGTGTAAAATAAAAGAAGGCTGTGTTTTAAAATAAATATAAAGTAAAAAAGCTATTAACTTTTATGCTCTTTAACTAAGTAAGTATTGAGAAAAAAGAGTCTCAAACGAGAGGTGCGCTGTGGTGGGTCCGAATTCAAGGAATAAATGACAATTCTGACAAATAATAATGATAATAAAATGATTTATATTTCTCACCATTTAATTATGTTTTTTTTTTTTTATTATTTATGTTATTTATATTTAGGGTTTTCTTTTTTTTTGTAGAATAGGTTGAAATAGACTGAAGTGAAAATGTTGATGATAGTTTGGAGTAGTTAACTACTTGTTTGATGATTGATATTAGTAGTGGACCAACTGTAATCTTCACCCTCGTGAAATTCGCCTAAAAAATTTACGAGAAACAAGACGGGGATTCACCATAGAGAATGAATGTGGACCGGGTTGCCCTTAAAGAACTATTTTCCATTTATTTTTTTCTTAATTTTCAAATTCTTACCAATTTTCTCATTTTTAATTTTAATTCACTAAATTTTAGATGATTTTTTAATAATAAACATAAATGTTTATGAATTTCAATTAGATAAATAATAATCTAAGAAAATTATCCATTAAAATAAAAAATTTAAAAAATTATATATATATATATATATATATATATATATATATAAATACATTAAATATAATAAATATAATATAATATATAAACGGGAACAATAAGATTAGTACAGACTTGGGATGGAGTGAAAAAAATGGACATTGGTATAAATATATCATTCATATCTAAATTATTTAATAATATTCAAATATTAAATCCGACAAATGTCAAAAGGATGTTTGTTTTGAATGTTTATAGAGATTTTATAAACGAGTTTACTCTTTAAAAACTTTATACAAACGAGTTATTATTACAATTTCTTCTTTATAATCACTCAAAATAACTCCTCATTTCTAAACACTTCACAAATTTACGAACACCCCCATACATATGGGAATTTAACCTAGATAGTCAAGTAGGAAATAATTATTACATTTTTATCTCAAATTGATCTTAATTGCAAAGATATTCAAATGATTTT
>JBBMEG010018111.1:7549-27752 GCA_037832605.1 Cyclanthera cordifolia | reverse complement strand
CAAGAGGTTTAATTAGGAGATGTTTTTCTTTCCTTTCACATTTCAAAACATTTTCTTGAATGTTATCAAAATTGAAATATCAATTTGTTTCTAATTGTATGAGGTTAGAGTCAAAAGAAGTATAAAACTTTTTATATAACCTACAAATCAATAGTTTACATATTTGAAATCTACGCGAAGGGAGAATGTTTTTATTAAAGTTGTTGGTGATCAAGCGATCCCAACCTGTACGATGATCTCGCCCTCTAATAGAATATGTGAATGATGAGTTGCTTTCGCCACCTTAATGGAATATGTAATGAGGTGGATAGAATTTGTGCGAATGTCTAGTGGGGCAACATAAAGACAATAAAAGAGTACATTGGGCAAGCTGAGAAAAGCTGGGTGTGAGCAAGGAAAAAAAGAGGGTTGGAGTTATGGAGCTTGAGTATCTTTAATCAGGTCATGCTGGCTAAGCAAAGTTAGAGAATAATTTGTGACCCCAAGAGCCTTCTGTCTCGATTCCCTTGTGTTAAATGCTTATGTGACAAATATTTTTCAAGTGCTCGACTAGGCAACGATCACACTCCGGCATGACAAAGTATTTTTGTAGGATCAGAACTGTTTCGAAGGGGGTATGGATGGGAAGTGGGCAATGGAAAGAGAGTTATGACAGACATATACCCTTGGCTCAATAGACATGATAACCCAATCTTATTAAGTGCAAAGGATTCGTAGAAAGAACTTAATGACGTGGTTAACTTCATCGAGCCTAGCGATAATTGGAATAAGAATAAGATTGAAGCAATATTTTCTCCATTTGGAGTTATGATTAGAAAAGACGAAATCATATGAAATTTTAGCCACAATTAGGTGTTCAATGTGAAAAGGTGTTTATCATCTAGCCATGAATATTTTGAGAGCCAATGAAGTCACTCCCTTGGGCAAGTCTTCAACATCTAAGCTTTGGAAATCATTATGAAAAATTGATGTTGCTCGAAAATCAAGATTGAAGCTTGGAATATTTTGAAAAAAATGATTCCATCTAGAACAAGAATTTAGGAAAGGGGTGGACACTATTAGTTGTTGTTTATTGTGCAAGAAGTATAAAGGGACAAATTTATACGTCGTCTAGGATTGTAAAATTTCTATCAAGGCCTGGAAGAAGGTGTTTTCATTCTCAACATATTTCATATCCTTTTTAAGAGGTTGAATTCGAGCAAGATGTTCTGGATGGAGATTTTTGCAAAATTCCAAAAAGAAGACCTTTTAAAAGCTATTACTATGATATGATAGCTGTGGAATTTCTTTAAAATTTTATGCTTAGAAGCTCATGACTGAAAAAAATTAATCATTGTCAAAAATCCGTGTATTATTTAGTTGCAAGTTCTAGAGTATGCTCGGGGTTGGCCGAGGCCCAGGTTGGCGAAAGGTGTCTTTTGCCTCCGACAGATATGTGGAAGCTTATCATGGATGGGTCCTGACGTAGGGGTCGTGATGTCGAGGGGCCTGAATGGATGGTTCAAGATAGTGTAATGAAGCTGATGATGTGGTGCTTTAAAGGTGGGATTCACGTGTCGCCGGCTAAGATTATAGAGTGTTTGCCAATTAGAGATGATCTTTCACACATCCTTTCTTATGCACTTGGTCCTATCCCTAATATCTTTGTGGAATATGATTCAAGAGCTATAATTAGTCTTATATCTGGTGATTCCCAAGATGTACTTAAAATTAGCAATATCTTGACTGATATTCGAGATATGATCCCTAGGCTAAAGAATATATCATTTCCTTTTGTGGTAGGGTTTGCAATCTGCTGTCAATTTGCTTACAAAGCTTTTACCACCTTTAAGATCTATGTTGTATTTTTTGTTTATGAATCACATGTTATTCATTTTCTTTCTGTGGTAGGGTTTGAATCGCATGCAATCTACGGCCGATTACAGTGATTAACTACTTATTTGTGAATTGGTGTTACTAGTTGTTGAATAATTAACTGCTTGTTTGGAGATTGATGTTAGTAATGGTTGATTTATACATTTAATGTGTAATTTGATAGAGTGATTTAATAAATCGTTTGATGAATAGGTAATAATGCTTCTTTAAACCCAATTTCAATACTAGTTTTAGCAGTCTTCCACCCAAATAAAAAATAGCTAAAACTACACAATTATCAAATACAAATAAGTACATAAAACATCACCTCACTATCACATCAAGTGGTTTATCTATTTGCAAGGAAATTTTTTCAAATATAATACAAATTTTAAGAACACTTCTAAAGACATATTTAAAGAAACATGTAGATAGAAAAAAGATCGAGATGGACTTGGTAAAAAACCAAAAACCATCTACCCATGATTGGAATCATTACAATCAATATAAATATTTATTAAGTCAAAATATAATCTTCGATCAATGTCACAACTCATTTTTAACCAATATATTATTCAATCTTCAATTAATGTATCCATAATTTTGAATTAAAAAAAAAAAAAAAGGTAAAAGATAGAATTGAAATTAAAAAAAAATTTCCAAAATTCGACCATGGATAAAATATTTCTTAAAAAAAAAAAGATATAATTAACATGGACAACCAAAAAAAAAAAAGGTAAGCAATTTTTTTTTTTTTAAATGATTGTATAAATAGATGTTTTAGATCACATTATTAAATTTATAATAATTAGTAATAACATTAGAGTCAAGATTTGCAAGCTGGACAAAACTTTCCCCCACAGCCTTCATAATAATAGAAAGAGGCAAACAAGCAAGGAAATCGGACGAGAGAGAGGAGGAAAAAAAAAAAAAAAAAAAGTAAAATTTATTGGAAAATGGAAGTTGAGGCAGCGAGATATTAGAGAGAGAGATCAAACATTTTGGGAGCGTGGCATTGCAATGGTGGAGCTCCAAATCGAGTGGCTCTAATTTCAATCCATTTCTGTTTGATCCTTTTTTTTCTCTTTCTTTTTATGGGTGGCACTGCAACTCTCGTGGACGGTGTTCGTCGCTGGTTTCATCGTCGCACTTCTTCTTCTTCTTCTTCTTCTAATTTTGCTCATAATCCTGATTCTGATTCTAATCTCAATTACCCTAATCATAATCTTGATCTTAATCTCGATCATGTTGTTAATGGCGAAAAGGGTAATCAATTGTTGAGTAGCGCTCAATCGTCTAAGCGAAAACTTCGAAGGAAACAACCCCATTTGGGAGGAGAAGGGATTCTTGAGGAAGAAGGGGAGGACGACGATCTTGATTACTCTGCTTTGAATCTCATCAAAGTTCCTAAGAGGATCGACCACTTTAGAGCTCCTCCTCCTCCTGCTTTAATGGAGTCTCACAAGAAGGTAATTCTTTGATTTTTTTTTTTTTTTTTTTTTTTTTTTTTGATCTGGAGATCTGGGTTTGATTTTTCTTCATGTGGGAATCTAGATATCGTCTCTGTTTCTTTGTTTGTGTATGTTCTGTTCTTGTTGAAATTACTTTGGGTTATGGATGGATTTGGTTTTCCTTGTTTGATCTTTCTGTTTTGTTGGTATGTTCACTTCATGATCGTGGGGTTCTTAGGAATTGTTTTCCATGCCGGATAGATTGCAAGGCAATAAGAAATGATTGGAGGTTGAGATTCGAAACTAACAAGTGAACTTAATGGTGAAATCGCTTGTAATCTCTTGAGTTCGAACGATTAAGATCGTGAATATAGTGGAACGAAACTCAGATTTCTAGACATGAGACGAAATAAAACGATGATTTACCGTGATTTGTTTCTTTTCTTTTCTTTGCTTTGACGTAGTCACGTAGGGTTTCGTTTGTTGATATGGTGGCTGTTCTATTCCATCGCCTTGATTGGCTGCAGGGCAACAGTTGAAATTGTGGAACTGTGCTTCAGTATTTGAAAAATTAGGAATTTGGCCTATCAAAATTGTCCCCACCTTTAGCCATTGAAATTTGTTTCTTTTGAAAAAAAAAAAACTAAAAAGTATTTCCACCTCAACTTTCTATTTTATTTTTTTTGATTGATGGTGAAAAATTGTTTGGGTTCTTAGAATTATTTGAAGTACCCATCACTTTTTTGTCTTGTATCCTTCTGCTGTCTTTCCATATTTCTAGTGATAAGACCTTTGACTCATTCTAGTCCAACACTTCCTTGCTACAATTTCGTTTTTTTTTTTGAAAAAATCCTTGCCTTTATCTATATCTTCTTTTCCAATTAATTACCAGTATGGTCAATGATTTTTCTATGCCTGTTCTTTTTATAAAAAAATTTTTCTAAAGAACTTAGGGTGGGTTTGGGAAAGGAGATTTAGAATTGATTATGAGGAGAATATTTTCCTTACTCACGTTTGGGCCACCGACCGGCGACAATCAATCAATTCATTTCGCCATAATGACCATAACTACTTTCATCTCCTTATACTTATAACTTCGTTTTCCAATAATCATTTCCTGCACATGTAACAGTAACACAAGTAATAATTCCTCGTATAATCATTCTCTGCACTCTATGATTATTCTCTTTACCTTAAATAATCATTATGATAAGACCCTTTACGAGTAGGATAATGAACAGTCAAACCTATTTGGAGTAGAATAAGGATCGGTCAATCCTATTAGGAGTAGGATGGGATTATTAGACTATAAATAAGAGAGGAGAGGGAGGTAAGGTAAGGATATATTGAGAAGTATTGAGATAGTGTCCAGGCTTGAGAGTGATCTCAAGATAGGGAGAGTCCAAGTACTTCGAACACTTGAGTTATCTTTTATCTTATTATCTTTATATGTATATTAGGATCTTATCACATTCTCTTCCATATTCCCATTCTTCCATCTCCATAATCATTCTCATTCTCTTGCCCCTTAGTTTCATCTCAGAAAATAATTTCTTATAATTCTTGGGTTAGGAATTGGACTTTGTTATCCCTCCCTTGTGCATATACATGAATGCTACTGATTCCTTTTTTGACTGCTTGTTGAAAACTCCCTGTTTCTAATTTTAAACAAAAAATAATTATATATATAAAAAAATCTATCTGTTGAGTTGTGTAACATTTTCATTAGAAATATGCACACTTCGGTTTTTTTTTCATGCAACTTTATGAGTATTCAGCCTTTAATGAGTTTTTCAGAACTTCTCCCGAAGTCACTCACTTCTTGTTCACAGAACTGTGGAATTGCTAATATATTTGGAGTTTCTTTATCACTTTGTTCTTTACTTGGAGATTCTTTATCACTGAGTTAGTTCTCTACTATATTAGCATTCCATATATGAAGCAATAACTTCCGAATCACATAGTTTCATGTAAAATCTTTTGACCTTAGGCTATATTAGATTTTCCTTATCGCCTTGAATGTTGTTTTAGGGTGGGGTGGAAACAGATTTCTTCACAGAGTATGGAGAAGGCAACAGATATCTGGTTCAAGAAATAATTGGTAAAGGAAGCTATGGGATTGTCGGTTCTGCCATTGATACTCATACTGATGAGAAGGTTGCAATCAAGAAAATTAATGATGTTTTTGAACATGTGTCTGATGCCACAAGAATTTTAAGAGAAATTAAACTTCTAAGGTTGCTCCGCCATCCGGATGTAGTAGAAATAAAGCACATTATGCTCCCTCCTTCTCGGAGGGAGTTCAGAGATATCTATGTTGTTTTTGAATTGATGGAATCTGATCTTCACCAAGTAATTAAGGCTAACGATGATCTCACTCCCGAGCACCATCAATTTTTCTTGTACCAGCTTCTTCGTGGTCTGAAATACATACACGCAGGTTGGTGATCTGCAAGTATTTTGCTATGAACTCTGTTGTTTTTTTCAGCTAACTGATAGATTTTTCATTTTCTTTATCCAGCAAATGTATTTCATCGTGATTTAAAGCCGAAAAACATTTTAGCTAATGCCGACTGCAAACTGAAAATATGTGATTTTGGACTTGCTCGTGTATCATTTAATGAAGCTCCGTCTGCTATTTTCTGGACTGTAAGATTGATGGAGGAAACTCGCATTTTTAACTGCTTTAAATTTCTCTCGTTATTTTTCATTTCTCTTCTCTTCCAAGAGTCAGGCTTGCTATACTTTTGCTGATTAGTCTTTTTATTCTTCTTCTTTCTGAAGGACTACGTTGCGACTCGGTGGTATCGTGCTCCTGAACTTTGTGGCTCTTTTTTCTCAAAAGTAAGTTGATTTGCACTCTGATTACTCTATTCTTGTGTTAGAGCAGACTTGGTAATATGATTATCTGATGTTCTTAAGCTCAGAATTGACCATGATGCATGAGCATTTTCCTCTCTTTATCTCTCTCTCTCCTAAAGAAGGGAGAGGGGTATCATTTTCTTATTTTCAGTCTCATGTTCTATATGAACAAATGATATTTGTCTGCTAACGTAGCTTGATGTGTGAATTTGGTTTTTTTTCTTTCTTTTTTACATTGTGTACGTGGGCAATTTGTTTAAATGCACAGTTGGTATTTTTGCTTTGATTTATATCTCAATTGCAATCCATCTTGTTCTACATTTTCTTTATGTGGCTTGATACTGTAAGAACTAAGAACTTTTTGAATTTAAGTCTCTTATATAGACTGACAAGTGAACGAAGTTGAAGATGGTTGGACAAAATATTTGATAACTGTTTAATATTATCCCTATTGGGATTGTGGTGTAGCTATTTTATGGGTATTCATATCTGACTTGAGATATTAACTTTGACTGATCTTTATGTTTTTTTTTCAGTACACTCCTGCAATTGATATTTGGAGCATTGGATGCATATTTGCTGAAATGCTCACCGGAAAGCCGCTATTTCCTGGGAAAAATGTGGTGCACCAATTGGATCTCATGACTGATGTTCTTGGCACACCTTCTGCCGAGTCGATTGCTAGGGTTTGTTATAAGATCTCAATGTTCTCGTATTTTGATTTTCTTCTTTTTTACGTTTTTTTAGTTTTTTAAGTTTTCCAACTTGTCTATCTTGAATGTAATTCTGGAAACCATGAACTCTAATGATAAAAGCAATCAGCTAGGGAGTTTGCCAAACATTAGAGATGTCAAGAATTCAAATCTTTGGATTCGCTTTGACAATGTTTGTTCAAAGAAAACTCTCCATTCTGTTTACAGATACGAAACGAAAAGGCAAGAAGATACCTCAATAACATGAGGAGAAAGCACCCTGTTTCTCTCACACACAAGTTCCCCAAAGCCGATCCATTGGCTCTCCGCTTGCTTCAACGCCTGCTTGCATTTGATCCCAAAGATCGTCCTACAGCTGAAGAGGTAAATGAAAGTTAAGATTGCCAAGAATTCTTTAGATACTTGTATAAAGTGACTCATTTTTTCTATTGTTTCGTATGGCGATGAATCCAGGCATTAACCGATCCTTACTTTAATGGTTTGGCCAGCGTGGATCGGGAACCATCAACTCAACCGATTTCAAAACTCGAGTTTGAATTTGAGAGAAGAAAGTTGGCAAAAGATGATGTTAGGGAATTAATTTATCGTGAGGTCTGCGCTAGATTTGAGTGTTTGATGCTTCAATTAGTTATCGTTGTAACTTCATCGATCTTTATGTTTGATGCAAACAGATCTTGGAGTATCATCCTCAGATGCTGCAGGAATATCTCCGCAGTGGAGAACAGACCAGTTTCATGTACCCAAGGTGAAAATCCATTTCCATGATACATTATGAGTACTACATTTTTTTACCTTTTGGGAAAATTCAAAGGTTTTTAAGAAGGTTGAAAATATATTATTTTGGGTTCTTTTCATTGTTCTTTTCTGTCATCCTTTGATGAACCTTATTTTCCTTCATATATTCAGCGGTGTTGACCGTTTCAAACGCCAGTTTGCGCATCTGGAGGAACATTATGGTAAGGGTGAAAAAAGTTCTCCACTTCAAAGACAGCATGCTTCATTGCCCAGGTAAGATTAGGTATCTTTATCTTCTTTCTTAAAAGAAACCGCACATCTGATCATAAGATGAGTGAAAATATGAAGTGGATGATATGGTATGGAATCTCTTTATTAAGACATAGGATAGAAGTGTCATTCGGAGCGAGTGAAGAATGAAGGAGAAGGATATTCGATCCCCGTACGTCGAAGATTCAAAATATAGATTATGAAGTGTCATTTTATGTTCTCTCCTAAACTCTTAGAATTGAAAGATCACATGTATATGTATAGCCTGATTGTAAAAATTTTCCTCTTTTGGCTCTCCCCAACCCGAAGTGCACAAGTTAAGTAGTCCATCCTTATCGATTTTTTTTTTATCTGAATTTGAACCTATAACCTGATAGTTACGAGGTTATAAAAGATGGTTCTAGAATTATGTTCTTGTTTGTTCATCCTTAACATAATTATTTAGCAAATGATAAGATTGATATAACTAAATTTACTCGAACTTATCAATTTAAGCTTTTGGGTTTGATTGGTGATTCAACCGAATTGAACATGGTATTAAAACAAGACGTCCTGGATTGAAAATTCTGTCGTGTCATTTTTCTCTTTATTTAAAATTAATTCTACTTATAGGACATTTCTAAAAAAAATTCAGTCCACAAGTGAGAGGGAGTGTTAGTTGATATAATTAAATTTATCCTAACTTATCAGTTTAAGGTTATGGGTTGATTGGTGATTTAACATAATTCAACAGATATAATTGATAAGTCTCCAAAACTCTTATCTTTTTCGTCATGTTGTGTCATGTTTTGCATTTATTTAGGGAAAGGGTTTGTCCACCCAAAACTGAGGTTGCAGAGCACGATTTAGAAGGAAGAAATGGTGCATATGTTGCGACATCTCGTGAGAGTCCCCCAAGGTCACAGCTAGGCGACGGTTCGGAAAATGCAAACGGTGACGAACAAAATGGACAAAACAAGCCAAATTACAGCGCTCGTAGCTTGTTGAAGAGTGCCAGCATTAGTGCCTCTAAATGTATAGGAGTTAAACCAAAAAAGGACCTAGAGGTACAGAGTCTGGCTTATTCTTAATAATTTTGTTCATTTGTTGTATGACTAACAAGACAGGTCTGTGGAACACTCTCTGAGAAGAACAGAGAGAAAGCAATACAAATACAATAAAGTTGTCTGTGTTGGTTTTGATGTTTGTTCTCATTAATTGGCAGGAGGAACCGATTGTGGAGACCATCGACGAGGCAGTTGACGAGTTGTCTGACAAGGTTTCAGCCTTGCATACTTGATATGTATACCTTGTATTTTCCTGGAGAGAGTGACAAGAGCACAAGGCTGCTCGTTTTGTGTATTTTCCCAAAGACATGTTGGCTACAAGGCAAAGTTTTCTTAAATCACGTAGACGCTAACCATAGGTTTCCTCCCACTGTTTCATGTCTAACTTACTGTATAATTTTTGTATTTTCCAGACAAAAAATGGTTCTATATAATTTTGATTCATTTGTATTTTGAAGGGCCCCTTTTCAGGTTGTTACCTCTTGTAGTATGGCATTGGATTTATATATCACAAATTCTTGTTTGGCTCAGTTTCGTTTCTTCTTTTTTTCTTTTGTTGAGGCAATCAAACTGATTAACTTTATTGACAAGATAAACAATTACAATAGTCATGAGCGACACAAGGCTAAGAGAAAACATAATCTCGATATGAGCCCTTGGGCCATCCCACGGAGCGAACCCAACCACTAATCGAAGAGCTGAGGAACTCCAAAAGCTGGATGGACGATAGGGCACCTTTAAGAAGGATCAAAACTGGTTCGAAAATGATCAAAACCACGGAGATGGTCTGATGGTCATGCTTCAACAACACGAGTGTTGATTTTTTAGCGAACTTGGGGGATAATTTAACATCAATCCTACTCAGTAAGGCGTATGATCCAAAGAAACCGAAGAGGATAGACTCCTGGCCCCTAATGAGACAAAGCTTATCGAGTAGAGAATAACCAACCAAATCCAAAGACTTTCCTTTGTCGACCAACTCAACAGTCAAGACCATACAAATAAACCTAAGACTACTCCAAGAAATAGCAAATAACCTAGACTTTATGAAGAGAGGAAAACTTCCATATACATGAATGTGTAGAAGAGCTCTACATTTTATGTGATGATTTACATAATTTAATTTTACAATATATAAATATATAATATTTGTGTGACATCTAATTTGTTGCATATACAAAATATAAGGCTCAAATACACAGAAGTTTTTCTCTTACCAAGAAAACTAGAGGGTTGTAATTTCACACGCTTGTAACTTAATGATGAAATGATTACTGTACTTAGTAGTGAATATCAAGTTTACATTAAGATAACAATAATTCTCCAAGCTTGGGGTGAAATTTAATGATATTAAAAGTTCAGCGTAAATTGATACAACTCGACAAGTTTAGGAGTAAACCATTATTATTTTACTTTTGAATGTACTTGAGAAAAAAAAAATCATCATTTGATAGTTATGGTCGTATAACTTTCGAACATTATTAAGAAAACAGAAGGTAGAAGTGTTTTTGAATAAATTACATAATTAACTTGATAGAGTAATATTTTCCTAAACTTACTCTAAATAAGCCTGCTAGACAGGAAGAATATTGAGGTCCTAAAGCCAAATAAATAGAAAAAGATGGCTCCAAGGGTAGTTCATTGGAGAAACATTACCTCTCATCTTCCTTTTGTCTAGCTTTTGTGCTACTGGCGCCAGTGGAAGAATATCCAAGTTGCAGAGTACACAGCAATTAACACAATCTCCATCGTATCAACTGAAAGTAAATCATGAACGAAAGACTTCAACTTCCAACGAAAGCCGAATCAACAATCACAATAGCACAATCAAATAGGTTTTGTGTCATAAAATAGCAGCAGCATCATGGAGTGAAACCATTACTAAAGTTGTCCTTTTCTCCATAATATTCACCAACCTCCATTTTTTGTTCAATAATAATTGAGAATGGAGAGATACGGACCAGAAATCTATTGGCCATGGACACATGCCGGTTGAGTTATTGCTCTTGCTGGCCACTAACCTTCTTATATTCTGGTTTTCTTATTTTCTGACATTCTTTTGAAAATGATCAATATTTATTGTGGGACAAGCATTACGAGGTGGAGCATCTCATCCTGAGGTATCTTTTTAAAAAATCTTATCCCAGTTCATCTCACGTATTGAAGCTCTTTAGGATAAAGGTTCATGACTTAATCATTTGCTGATTCTTTGATTTCTGATCATCTTTCTACATGTCATTTAACTGCAAATTCAGGCCTTGCCCGAATTCAATGGTAATAATGGTAAAAGGTGATGTTAAGAAATGTCACCAATAATCTCCACAAGAACATAAGCCTTCACTAAAGTGGTGAAAGCGATTAGAATCCCTCAAGATTATCTGTCTTTTTGCAATTTTTGATATGTGTTTGATGGCATTGTGACAGTCTTCACAAACCCGCAAGTTTTTAATCACCCGGATCGGTCTCCCTGGTGGTATAGACAGAATCCCAAATGCAACTGCTAACTTTTCACTATGATACTTGAGCATGTGTTCTTTCTCCTCCTCTTCCACATCGTGTAGCACCAGTTTAGTAGAAGAAACAAACCCATCCTTCTTCAATTCTAGATCCAATTCTTCTAAATAAGCATATATCCTCTCTGTCTCTGGGTGTGAACAATCTCCAACACTGAATATATGAGTCTTGTTCTGTACTTCAACCCAACTATAGCCAGGTACTTTCTTCACTCCTTTGTCTCTCATTTTCATTCGCATCTCACGAACTTCAGTCCATTTCCCTGAAGCTGCATATAAATTTGAGAGAAGAACGTACATTCCTGAATTATCGGGCTCCATTTCGAAAATCATCTCAGCAGCCTTCTCGCCTAATTCTGTGTCTCCATGAATTCGGCTTGCACCAAGTAAAGCACCCCAAGTTGCAGCATCTGGGTAGAAGGGCATGTTCCTCATTAAGTTCAGAGCCTCATCTAGCCGACCCGCACGGCCAAGTAGATCAATCATGCAAGTGTAATGCTTGGAATTTGCTTTTATGCCGAAGTTCTGATACATTGAATTAAAGTACTCCATGCCTTTATCCACTAAGCCAGTATGGCTGCAAGCAGATAATACACCAACCTAAAATGTTCGACAATATAGGTAGAAATTAGATAAAAACGAGAGAGTTATATGTTAAAAGATAAGAATAAAAGGAACTTCTATGGTAGTTCCTGAAATTTTTTCATCAATTCTTAGTATTGTAACGATAGTTGTCTTATCTGCAGGTCGTAACTAGGCCACTAGGTGGCAAGCCCGGGGAGTCGAGTGACTTCAAAACCAAATATTTGGTATTGCATGCTTAATAGTTTGCTGCACTTCGATTTTTTTAATATCCATGAATGTCTACATTAATTTACGCAAACCTCGATTATTCCATCCTACTACATTACTTGCTAAGTAAATTTATAGGAAAATTCCTTTGTAGACAGCCACCATAAATCAAACTTATAATCTCTAAAAACTTTATGACGTACAAAGCTTTTATTTAACCACTAGTTCAATCCATAATTATTGGTTGTTGAACTCGAATTGAAAGACTCAGTTTCCTCCGCTAGGTTTCAATTTCAAACTTGTTACTGTCTTCCTTTTTTAATACCTATCATCTTTTCTGATACCCAGAAATAAATTGATAGATTGATGCGAGCACAACTCGTTTTGTTACAACATGAAGATCAAATTAAACAAAAGATCAAATTCTCAGAGAATATCCGTACCAGAGTGACATCATCAGGTTTGATTCTCATCTTCATTGACTCGAAAACAGCTAAAGCCTCGTTTCCAAATCCATGCCTCGCATAACCTGCAATCATAGTGTTCCACGAGACAATATCCTTTTCTGTTATATCTTCAAAGACATCAAATGCCTCTTCTATACTTCCACACTTGCAATACATGGCTAGAAGTGCATTTCCCACATAGTACCCCATTTCGAATCCTGCCTTAACTAGCTGTCCATGTAGTAGCTTCCCTAACTCGAAAGCAGCAATCTCAGCACACGAGCTCAAAGCACATGCCAATGCAGACCTATTCAACTTTCCTCCATTCCTTTTCATCATAATAAAGAGTTGCAAAGCCTCTTCACTCTGGCCGCTTTGCGCATAGCCGGCTATCATAGCAGCCCATGATATACAGTCACGTTGAGGCATCTTATCAAACAAAATTCTGGCTTGATCAATATTGCCACTCTGAGCATACCCAGTAACCATTGTATTCCAAGAACTAACATTCCGGGAAGGCATCTGATCAAACAATTCCCTTGCCTTGTCCATTTGCTGACTCTGCACATACCCTGAAATCATTGCATTCCATGAAACTTCATTCTTTTCAGGCATTTCTTCGAAAAAGCTCCTTGCATCACCCAACTTCCCGTTCTGCACGTAACCCGATACCATGGCCGTCCAAGCAAACACATCCTTAACTGGTAACTCTTCAAATAATCTCCTAGCTTCTAAAAGCAGTCCACTCTGAGCATAACCTGAAATCATTGTATTCCAAGAGATATTATCTCTAACTGGCATACGGTCAAAAAGACTCCTAGCATCATCTAGCCTCCTTTTCTTCACATACCCACCCATCAAACAATTCCAAGAAACAATCTCCCAGTCCATTTTCGAACCAAACAATCTCTTAGCATCCTCAATCCTCCCATTCTGAACATACGCCGCAAGCATCCCATTCCACGAAATCTCATTCTTATCCAACATTTCATCAAATATTTTCCTAGCCTCCTCCACAAGCCCATTCTGAGCATACCCAGACAACATAGCATTCCATGAAACAGCATCCTTCTCAGGCATTTGATTAAACAAAACCCGAGCAGCACCAAGATTCTCATTCTTCACATACCCACTTAGCATCACATTCCAAGAGATCAAATCTCTGTGGGGCATTTTCTCAAACACCTTCCGTGCACGATCGAACTTGTTGTTATTCAAATAACCCGATATCATGGCGTTGTAGGTGATAATACTCCGACGGGGCATAGCACTGAAAACACTTAATGCGGACTCGCATTGACCACTGCGCATATTTGCGGTGATTTTCTTGTTCCATTTGATTATGTCGGAATCGGTGATTGCCTGGTTAGCGCTTTTGGATTCGAGGTTTTGGGTCGATGTTTGCTCGGACGGAGAAGAAATTGAAGTGGCTCGAAGCTTGTTGGTGACTGATTCAGTTTGAATCCATCGTGAAGAGCTGCCGCGAAACAAGCCCAAACGGCAATTCCCGCGCGATTGCATTGGCTCGACGGCCGACTGTGCTCCGATGGTTTGGTTAGTTCAATATTTTCGACTCTATTCTAACATTAGATGAATTTACGTAGTTGCCCCTATGTATTATTTATCAGAAGATTTTCCTTAATTTATATCGAATCAAAAACTTCAACCCCTAAAAAAAAAAAAAAAAAAAAAATGATATTCATAAATGTTTAAGGGGTTGATTGGATTCAGAGGAGCTGAAATTGAAGAGAGATTGATTTTAATATTCGCATAACATCTTCTTAATCTCTCCTCGACCTCAAATCGAATTTTATATAAAATAAACATATTCACTCTTTAAAACACAGATCTCAATCAAACTTTACATTAAGCATAAATCTCAATAAAAGTTTTACAACCTCTCCTCTCTAAAATATCAATTCTCAAACAATACTTCATTTCTCAACTTACTCGTGTTTCTCTTCTTCCTCTTATGAATCCAAAATCCAATCACCCTTTACGTGAAGTTTTAATTCAACTCAGCTTTTTTTAATTGAATTTATTTTCTCTTGATTATTTAAATGTATAAGCTATTAATTAAGGTAATATTAGTGTTACATTTAAGTTTTTTTTTATCGAAATGGTCAATGGCGCGTTTGTTTCATTATTTGATTGTACTTACGCCGTTTTGAAAAAGTTTAATTATAATTTTTTGAATATACGAGTGGTACTTAGTTTAAAAAATCTTGTTAAGGTACGTAGTTTAACGACTTAATGGGATGTTTAGTACTAGTTAATTAAAGAGTATTTCAAATTAGTATTTATTAAATACTCTTACAAAAGTTACAATCGAACGAGTTTTTTATTGTAACCATTACTTTTAAATCTTCATTCAAAATACTAATTTGTTTATTAAAAACTACTTTCAAACAAATTTTTTACGGTAAATATTACTTTTAAATACTCAAAATAATATCACATTCTAAACACTCTTAAAAACTTCAACCATTACTTCTAAATATTTAAAATAAATTATCATTCTAAATAATGATTCTATATACTACTAAAAACTACCTCCAAACAATCATTACTTTTAAATACTCAAAATAAATTTTCATTCTAAATACTCTTAAAATCTCAATCCAAACAATCTATAACTACTCAAAAACAAATAAATCAGTGTGTTAAGATTAAAAAAAAAAAAAAAAAATAATAATATATATATATATATATATATATATATATGTTTTTTTTTTTTTTTTTTTTTTTTTTTTTTTTTTTTTTGTGGAGGGGAGATTGCTCTTTGGAAAATTTTTAAGAAAAGTAAAAACAACTAAATGAGATATTTGTGAGATTAAGTTTGGAAAAAAATATGATTTTTTTTTAACCCATTGCCCAACACCGCATTTATCAAAAATATAAAGCTTATTTATCGGCACTCCAATTTAATCCTAAGCCCCAAAATACAAACTTTAGTTTGATATATATATATATGTATATATATGTATATATATATATGTCGAGCATCTCATAATATCTCAAATTGCTAAGGTGGGGAGTCCTCCAAACCATATATAACATGAGATGGACTAAAGTTCTTATTCGAACTTATTAAGCCTAAACGAGTATTCGGGTCTAATAAAATGAAATTGAGATATGAGCTGTCTAAACAAGAATTCTAATAACTAAATAAAATAGCTAGGTCTATGCCCACACTTTCTAAGTATATATATATGGTTTAGCTTCTAGATTTTTTTTTTTTTTTTTTTTAATATATTTTGAGCTAAGACATTTAACATGATGAACCTAAGTCTGTTAGGAGGTAGGAAAATGAAAAGCAATACATACTTAAGGCAACTTAACATTGTTTATTATATGTTTGGTTTTACTTAATCTTCTCCTAACTTTGAACTATTTAATTTCTCTGCTAATTTTTCTTCAATATATATATTGATCATATCATGCCATCCCTTTACTTAAAGTTCATCTTCTTCCAAATTTCTTTTGATATATCCAAAACAAACAAAAAAATTAAACTTTGAGGTTTTTTGTAAGGGTCCATGCAAATGGCTGGTGGTGATCATCATCAAGATTTGGCTGTTCACTCTCTTGGTTCAAAAGTTTCTATTGTTTCAGATCATGAGCAAGATAATAAAATATGTGGCAATGCCAATCACCAACAACAAAAGCCTTGCTTTGATCCTTCTTCTCTTTCTTCTCCCAAGGCTGTGCTGCCCATTTCCGTGGCGGCCGAGACTGATCATCAAGCTCTCCGTCGACCTCGGGGGCGGCCTGCTGGATCCAAAAACAAGCCGAAACCCCCTATTATTGTTACTCGAGATAGTGCCAACGCTCTCCGAGCTCATGCCATTGAGGTTAGCTCTGGTTGTGATGTCAATGACAGCCTTTCTAACTTTGCGCGGAGGAAGCAGCGTGGCGTTTGTATTCTTAGTGGGAGCGGATGCGTCACTAATGTTACGCTTCGCCAAGCTGCCTCCTCGGGTGCTATTGTCACTCTTCACGGACGGTAAATTAATTAATCTTATTTTCATATAGTTTTATTTTATCATATACTAAATCTTTAGTTTCATGCATAGATTCTCATCATCTTAGTCATGTAAATCAACTCTCATCGCTTAGGCTTGCTTATAAATCAACTTAGTTCATGCATACAGAAATACAACACCTCATGTTTTGATATTATTGTAAATCAACTCGTAATTTTTTTCATAAAGGTGATCATAGTTCAGTTGACATTCGTGATGCATTAACATTCATGTTCGAGTTCGTGTTCGAGTTCGTGCATTAGCATAAAGTGATCGATATTGACTCGATCAATCATTCGAGTTCGAGTTCGTGTACTAAAAAAAACTCATAATTTTTCCCTAAAAAAAAAAACTCTAATTTTAATAACGTATTCATGTTGGTAAAACAGATTCGAGATTCTTTCGTTGTTGGGATCGATCTTGCCACCGCCAGCGCCGTCAGGAATAACCGGTCTAACAATATACTTGGCCGGTCCACAAGGGCAAGTGGTCGGCGGATCGGTGGTGGGAGCGCTCATTGCCTCCGGTCCGGTTGTGATCATGGCGGCGACGTTCATGAATGCAACATTCGACCGGCTGCCATCGGACGACGACGAAGTGGCCGCGGCCGTCATGCAGACCCACCAGTACGGCCAAAACGGGCGGAGCCACCACCACCACCACCACTCCGATCTGTATGGAGAGCCACAAAACTTGATCGGCAACAGCACTCTTCCGCCGGAATTGTACTCTTGGGCGGCGGCCGGCAGAACCATGTCTAAGACTTAAAACTACGTCGTTTCATCGCCATGTTTAATTATTAATAATTAAATATAATGTACTATCATTAATCTTGTTTCAAATTTTTATCATGTTTTTTTTTTTTTCGTGTTCCGTGAATTTGTATTTGTGTTCTCTTGTAGCCATTCGACAAGGGCTGGCCGCAATTTCACTTTCAGTTTAAAAATGTTACTATTTATGCATTTTATTTTATTTTATTTTATTTTTATTACTAATTAAGCATTTTATTTTCCACTTTTTTAAACATAATATTTGGTGAGGAAAATATATAACTTCAATAATTACTCATAAATATACGGAAGTGTTCTCCTTAAAATTGAATCTCGATTATCGGTGACGCTGATGTTGATCCAACTGGAATAACACCAAACAATGAATCAACTGCGCCACTGACCTATTCGGTTTTTATAATATATGGTTTCAATTTAGCATATATATATATATAAATATTTATAAGTTGGGATCTCTGAGCGGTGATTGAATTTAGAGGAGAGGAAAAGAAGATGTCCCGAGATTAGAATGCTCAATATCCCCTTGCGAAGCTCTAAACCCTATCGGTCGAGTTTATTTGTCCCTCTCCCTATCTATAGCGCATATTTCATCTCTCTCCCGTTTTTTGATTAGGGCGAGTCACTCAAGTCCCTTGGCACTCGTTCCTCTCTTCTTTTACGAAAATTAATCCTGGGGTTTATGCGTTTTTCGGAAACTCAAGTAGTTCGTCAAGCTAAAAACAGAGGAGAGAAGCGAAGTCTATCGACTTTCTCTTAATATAATTATATATTACAAAAAAGAGTGAACATTCGTAATCTCTTCCAATTTTTCCTCAATTTCTTTACGCTTACTTAACCATCTTATCAAATCTCAAATTAAACTTTATATTTAATTTCATTTAAAAATAAACATCTTACATATTTTAAACTATTCCATTTTCCTTCTCTCTATTCCCTCTCCACTACTCTCATTTAACCCTAAAATCCAATTAAATACTTTTATTAAAAAATATCTTAGGACACAACATAGTACTTCCTGATAACATTACAGAATATAAATTAGTATAATTGAAAAATAAATAAATAAATAAAAAACAAGTACCTTTTCTTTTAATAAAAACATAAAAATATGAGATTTCCAAGAGTCACATGCCCACAATTCACTAACAGTCAACATAAGCAAGATTAAGGCACTAACACTCATTAGATTAACCAAAATCTTGCCCTAAGTCATATTACTTATTACAGAAATAAAATTATTCTGCAACATAAGTCCAACAGATTAATATTAATAAATTCAAATTAATATCATTGAAAACAAAAGGAAGAATCATGATCATGGGTTAAATGTAATTAATTTGATCAAAATACAATAATTATCTTTTTAAAGATTAATTAATGAATTAATTATCATTTAAAAGATTTATGATTTTGTGGACACTTGTTTGAACTAAATTCTTTTTTTACTTTTGCTTTTTTTTTTTAACCATCATTTTAATTTACTCTTTTACATTTAAAAAAAGTTGCGAATGTAAAGTTTTTAAATTCGATCTATTCGGTTCGTATATTAATTCGTTGTGCTATATGTATATTTTTTAGAAAAAATGTATTTTTATTCTGCTTTGAAATGTACCATTTATTTAATCTTATATTTTAAAATTAAAATTTTCTAGTATAAATATTTTAATAATATTTAATTTTAGTCTTTATATGTATTTTAGGTTTACTTTTATATAAAATTTTTAATTATTTTTTTGTCAATATCAAAATAATCATTTCATCATGTATCAAATTTAAAATTAGTTTAATCAAAATATTTTTTCTATATTTTTTAGAACTTCGGTACAACTCGATACCGTTCATATAATTTTAATATCATATATATAAATTATATTGGGTGAGTTATTTTCGTAAACTAATTATAAATGTAGATAAATTTATAAAGTATTTATATCTATAAATCATGCGTTTTAATACTATATTATAAGAAACCATAAGACAATATTTATTATTATAATAATTTTTTTTTTTAAGTTAATGTATTTGTAATTATATTTTTAGATTCAAACATGTTCTAGTTTTATTTGTTTATCAAAAATGGTAGTAGTTTAATTTAAGCCAAAATATAGAAGGATAGAAATCAAATATTAATTAAGCTTAGAGATTTTTTTTTTTTTTTAATTAGACAATTTTTTAGAGTGAGAGGTCTGACGAAGATTTTGCGTATGATCCCGAAAAAGTCAGCCTTCGATTTATCGCAGATTCACACAAGAGTCGCTGCAGGCATCTAGGATCAGTCTCGATAGAGAGAGTTGAATGTTTACGAGTTATCGATTCGTAGGAAAGGAGCGAAATTTAATTATTAAATTATATAAGATGTGATGGAAGTTATATTTGGTTTGATATTAAAGTTGTTTGATAAACTTTAAATTAGTTTTGAAAATTACTTTTGAATGATGGTTAAACTTTTAATTTGTTTTGAAAATTACTTTTCAATGATGTGTTGGGTAAACAAGGAAAATGGGTGGGGGTGTGGGAGCAAGCCTAAGCCCCCATAGCAATGATACATAGTGACAACAATGGTGGACCAAATCCATTATCTTCTCTCTTTCCAAACTCTTTCTTTCCATTTTTACCATCATGGTCTTTTTTATTTACAGAAATGCCCTTTTAATGAAAATAAATATAAAATTAAAAATAATAAATATATAAAAGAAGAAGAAGAA
>JBBMEG010018100.1:9786-27755 GCA_037832605.1 Cyclanthera cordifolia | reverse complement strand
GGGGGGGGGGTCTGGGGGGACACTTAGAAAAATTAAAGAGGGATTAAGATATGTGAACAAAGGTTTGTTATGTATTGTCCAAAGATAATATGAGTTCTAAATCAACCACTTCTTAATGCTATGTCACTTGAAACTTAGCCCCCCCTCTTCCTTGACCCTACATTTCATTTTTTTTTCCTCATTAATATCATATGTTTTACATCAATCTTTCATTTCTATATGCTTATTTTCTTCTGGTTCTAGTGTTTGAATAACTTTTCATAATAACGTTTTGGTTATTATCCTTTAAATTATATGTTTTTACGCTTTTGTCGGACGTATATAATTCTTTTAGTGCATTTATAAATGACAACTTTTTATTCGCCTATTTTAGTTATACCTTAAAAAAAACAAAATTTACTTGATTTTTATTCATTTTTCAAGAACTCGAATTTCATCTATCTCTTCCTTCTTCGTCTACAACTCTCTTCATTCAAAATATTATGTTGATGCAGAAAAATGATTAACGGATATCAAAGGTACGATTTGTATTATCGAGGACGAGAAACATGCAAAATAAAAAAAACTTTAGGCACGCCGGTGTGGTGTGAGCCATAGAGCTTTTAGGAGAGTAATTTAGAGTGCTTTCGGACTTTAGAACAGCAAAAAGAGATTGTCAGAGTAGTTCAACTTAGCTTGAAATGGAGAATGCTTCGACTTCTTATAGCATTCGGTTTTGTAACCACTGCGGCTAACTTAATGATGGGTTAATGGTCGGCCCTTAGAAAAGTTCGCCATTAAGCCGGAAATGAATACCGGCGTAACTCCTGACCATTACAATTTGAGGTGTAACGATCTTGACTTGGAAGTGACTTGGACTCGGTCAACCTTTGCACGTCCTCACGTCCACGGCCGACCACTTAGGGGTGTGCCCTTCTCGGGTAACCCCAGGGCGCTGGAGTAGGACGCTACACCCAACAGCTCCAGCGTCCGAAATGTTACTTGGACTAGGTCGACTCGTCCATAGAAGAGTTCTAACCTCCATGGCCAACCCACTCGAGTTGGCCCACTCGACCAATCGCCTTGTAGGTTGGCTTTGGTCTCGATTAACCCTTACAGGTCTTCACCTCCACGACTCGCTCCTAAAAGGGTGTCCTAGACCTCTCGGCGTAACTTCTGGTCGTTATCAGCAGATCTAGTTGTCACTTTGGACTCGGTTGACTCTTAGGGGAGAGTCTTAACCTCCACCGCCCATCCTTAAGGGATCTAGGCTAACTCGTTGTAACCTGCGACCACTACTACCTTACGATACAATGGCCGAAAGAGGTTACTTAGACTTGGTCGAATCGTCCACAGAAGAGTCCTAAAATCCACTACCTCGGGTTGACCCACTCGACCAATCTTCTTTGAGGTCAGCTTTGGTCTCGGTCAATCCTTACGGGTTCTTACCTCTATAGCTCGCCCCTAAACGGGGGTCCTGGCCCTCTCGGCGTAACTTCTAGCCGTTATCACCGGATCCACCAATCACTTGGACTCATTTGACTCTTTGGGAGAGTAATGACCACCACAGTTAACCCTCAAGGGGTTAAACCTACTTAGCCGACCCCGAAAGGGCTAGAATGGTCTTGGCCAACCCTTAAGGGGTTGAGGCCGCCATGGCCGACCCATGAGGGGTCAGATTTAGCTCAGCCAATCCCCGAGGGTGGTGAAATGGGCTTGGGCGAACCCTGAGGGTCAATTCCTCCTTTGGCCGACCCCCGAGGGTCAAAGCCTCCCTTGCCAACCCTTTAGGGTCAAGGCTTCCCTTAGCAGACCCTTGGACGGGTTTTGGCCTTGTTCGGGTATTCTAAAATATTTCAGCCTATCACATTACCGCCGCTCTTCATTTTTTGACTTACTTTGTTACCGGAATTTGAAGAGTAGGTTTCATGTGAAGAAGGTTCTCTTTCTTAGAGACTTGCCTTTATATAGCACTTCTAAAATTCTAACGAAGTAGGTTCTCTTTTTAGAGTATCACTTCTTCTATGCTCTTTTTTGAAATTATAGCTAAGTAGTCTCTCTTTTTAGAGTGTCACCTTTTTAGGCATTCTTTTCAAAATTGTTACTAAATAGGCTTTCTTTGCAAGACTCACTACCCTTTACGAATTTTTCAGCCCAAGTAGGCTTCCTTTTTAGAGACTCACTACTCTTTAAGCTTTTCTTTGAACTTTTATCACCTAGGCTCTCTTTGTAGAGTCTTGCCCATTTCTAAGCGTCTTTTTTGAATTTATGCTTCTTCATAAGTACTTCCTTACTTTTCTGCCCATGGATCTTCCTTTCGTCTACGAGAAAGAATTCCATCACCCTTTGGCTTCATGTTCTCAAAAGAGGACTTGGCATAAGGTTCTGGTGGTAGTTCTTAGATCTCAACCAGTTGCTTCCACCTTAACAACCCAACGGCTTGGACAAACTTAGGGCACAGTACCCTATCCTTCTGTGGATTATCTAAGGCACCAAAAAGACAAAGAAACATATGACTGACCTTTTTGTTGCGAGGTGGCACTTCACCCTACTATGTTTGACAGAGGGGCCTGACTGCCTTTAACCTCCTCCCTTCAAGAATTCTTGAGTATGACTGGGTTGGCTCTCTAGGTTACTCCCAACACTTAAAACAATGCCTTTAGAGTTCACACCTGGAAATTCTAATGCTGGTTGTTCTCATTGCCTTCTGAACCTATGAGACGTCTCTTTTCATCGTCTTTTCTGGTGCACAGGAAGTTGCATCCTCGCTCTCAGGTTTTGAAGTTACACATGGGTGGTTGGCTTCTTCTGCTCTTGCCCACCCAAGAACTGGCTGTAAAAATCTCTAGCTAGCTCTCGGAATGAAGGAATGGACTTTCGATTGAGCTGCCTAAACCGTCTCCAGGCTGGTCTAATAAGTGTGAACGAGTACGCTTGACACTTGACTACGTCTCAAACTCTATGGAGTTTCATACATGCCCCATAGGAATATAGGTGTTCCACATGATCCTTGGACCATTTATACGTCTTAATGGTTGGAAGCTTGAATATGGCCGGGACCGTTTCCTCCATGATTTCGTCACTAAAAGAAGGGTCGACCTGATTGACTAGGTTATCTAGGTCAAATTCGTTTTAGTCTTGTGCCTTCTTCATATCCCCCAATTGATCTTGGAGAAGAAGAAGATGGGCTAACAAAGATTGGTATTCTGCTCCCCTAGGTTCTGCTTCCTTTTGGCGCTGGTTAATCAAGTCCCTTAAATTCGTCCCCTAGTCTTCTTCGGTCTCCCGGGCACTTGGGGTCCTTGAATGGTGTTGGAGGGATGACCCTCGAAAGGTGCTTCGCGACTAGCTGCTCCAAACGGATTGCGTTCTTGAACATCCTTAAATTCGGGAACTGATTCTTTGGTGAAACAAGTGCTCTCTCCTACGATAATTACCGCCTAGGCGGAGTCATTCGACTGGTCTTGGATTTCTAGAAGAAGCCTCTCCCGAAATCTCAATTGTTGGGGCTTTCCCTTTAGTAGGGTCTCAAAGCAAAAGGGTTGACTTCTCTGCCACAACCCTCTTCTTGGTGGGTCGTTACCTCGCCGCTTGCTACAATGCTAGCTGATTTCCAACAATGATAGCTCGGTCTGGAGGTGGCTGTTGGAGTAACTCCATCAGTTGGCCCAAATTCTCTGCCATTCCTCGTACTTGCTTTTCCAAAGCCAAAAACTTCGGATCGACACGCTCTGGTTTTTCTTGGTGACTTCACCGAACATCCGGGTGGTTTTCGACACAAGTGTTGTCATTTTCTCTGGCGGCAGCTCTTCTTAGAGCGTGCTTAACATCCAACTCTCTATCAATACCAGGGTGGCTGTGATTCTCAATGTTCGACATTTTACAAGCAAAAGCGTAATGATTCTAGTTTTGTAGGTACAACACAACTCTTCCCAGAGACGGTGCTAACTCTTGATTGCGAAAAATGGTCAACAGATATCAATGGTACGATTTTTTATTATTGAGGATGAGAAGCCAGCAAAATGAAAAAAAACTTTAGGCACACCACTTAGTGTGAGCCACAGGGCCTCCGAGGCCTAAGTGAGTAAGAGCTTTTAGAAGAGTAATTTAGAGTGCTTTTTGACTTAAGAACAATTTAACAGGATTATTAGCGTAGTTCAACTTAGCTTGAAATGGAGAATGCTCTCACTTTTTATAGCAGTCGGTCTTGTAACCGTTAGAAACGTCTGCCATTAAGCCCGGAATAAATACCTGCGTAACTCCTGGCCGTTCTTTGAGGTTTAACGATCTTGACTTTGAAGTTACTTGGACTTGGTCAACCTTTGAAGGTCCTCACCTACACGGTCGACCGTTTAGGGGTGTGGCCTTCTCGGTGTAACCGCAAGACGCTACACCCAACAGGTACAGCTTCCTCAAGTGTTACTTGGACTTGGTTGACTCGTCCATAGCAGAGTTCTAACCTCCACGACCAACCCACTCGAGTCGGCTTCGGTCTCGGTCAACCCTTACGGGTCCTCACCTCGACTACTTGCCCCTAAAGGGGATCCTAACCCTTTCGACGTAACCCATCGTCGTTATTAGCGGATCTAGTTGTCACTTTTGACTCAATTGACTCTTAGGGGAGAATCCTATCCTCCATGGCCTATCCTCAAGGGATCTAGGCCAACTCGTTGTAACCTTCGATCCCTGCTACCTTACACCACAATGGTCCGAGAGAGGTTACTTGGACTTATTAGACTCATCCACAGGAGAGTCCTAACCTCCACAACCCACCCACTCGGGTTGGCTCACTCGACCGATCTGCTTGGAGGTCGGCTTTGGTGTGGGTCAATCCTAACAGGTCCTGACCTCCACGGTCCACCTCAAAATGGGGGTCTTAGCCCTTTCGACGTAACATTGGCCAATATCAGCAGATCCACTCATCACTTGGACTCAGCCGACTTCTAGGGTAGAGACATAACCTTCACGATTAACCCGTAAGGGGTTAAACCTACTTTAGCCAGCCCCGGAAGGGGCGGAATGGCCTTAGCCGACCCTCTAGGGGGCTGAGGCTGCCATGGCTGACCTCTAAGGGTCGAAGGTTACAACGAGGGGTCAGATTTAGCTCGACCGATCACTAGGGGGCCAGAATGGGCTTGGTCGACCCTCAAGGGTCAAGGCCTCCCTGTTCGACCACCTAAGGTCAATGCATCCTTTGGCCGACTCTCGGGAGGGCCAAAGCGGGCTTGGCCTACCCCCAACGGTCAAGGCCTCCCTGGCCGACCCTTTGGGGGTCGAGGCCTTCTTTCACTGACATTCAAGGGGTCAAGGCCTCCCTTGACCGACCCTTGGAGGGGTGTTGGCTTTGTGCACAGACCGATGTAAAAATTGTTTTATTAAAGAGATAAGAATACAAGTATTGTTTAAAATTAGGCTATTTAGGATTTTAAGAGTATTTAATTATGTCTATCCACGCTTGTTGACTGAACATTAGGATCCTAAACTATAAGTAATCGTAGGGCATACATAGTTCAAATGCATGTCTCAACAGTTGTAAGCTATTTTTATTTATCTGTTATAAAAACATTCCTTAATGATCTTGTCATTCCATGTTCACATTGTTTTTAAATCTCTCTAAAAACAATGCAACAGTTGGTTTGTTGTTCATGTGCATCCCTTTGTTACAAAATATTTAAAAGGAACGAAATAAAAAGTATGCAATTCAATTACTAATCGAAATTGATATATATTCAATGGCTCCAACTAATTTAGCCCCAGTTTGATGAATTTTTTTTTTTTTTTTTTTGTATTTAAGCCTACAACTACGATAACACATAATTTTTTTTTCGATATTTCCTTCTTACTTGTATTTTTAAAAACCACACTGTTATAGGCTAAAAATATTCTGAAAGACTTGGAAGAGATTAGAACCTGCACGATGGAAAAATAATCCAACACTGACTCCCCGGGGTCAGCCAAATAGAGGCCTCGACCCCCAGGGGGTGGGCCACGCCACCGGCGATCCCCCGGGGGTCGGCCAACACCCTTGCCATCGGGAGGTTGAGTACAACGAGTCGCGAAAGCGAAGGGCGGAAGAGCGCCCAGTGAAAAAAGAAAAGACTGAACGACGAGCGATACCCCCTAGCCGGTTCGCGAAGTACACTCCAACAGCGGTTCCCATCAAACATGTATTCATGAAGTTTCAAGATAAGGAGAAGCTGAAACGGACAAGCCGGATTAAGGCAGGATTCAACAAAATAAATAATGGCAAGTATTGCCTATTTCACAGGGATCATGACCACGCTACTTCGGACTGCTACGACTTGAAAGAGTCCATAGAGTCTCTTATTCCCAGATCAGGCCGACTGGATAGGTACGTAGATAAGGGTAGAAAAGCGACCGAGTCCCCTAGCAAGAAAAGGGGAGGCGCTAAGTCACCACTGCCGCTGGAGATCAGAACAATCATCAGAGGACCGGCTGGACGGGAGTCCAACCGGAGACGAAAGAACATTGTGAGGCAGGCTAAGAATGTACTAAGGGGCGAAGAAATGCGCATAATGGAAGAAGTGGACGAAGAACTTGCCATCACAGCCGCTAAGGCTACAGCGTTACACCAGCCGCATAGTGACGCCTTAGTGGTGTCCCTGACCATATCAAACATCTGCGTCAGAAGGATCCTCATCGATGGAGGTAGTTCAACGGATATGCTGTCGCTGAAAGCTTATGAGGCCAAGAAGTTGGGAAGGGAAAGGCTCAAACCTAGCTCGACCACCCTTAGTCAGGTTTGGCGGGAGCACTTTAATTCCTGAAGGGTCCGTTGAACTCCCAGTGACTTTCGACGAATGAGACAATGTCGTCCTTCACATCGTCAATTTCTTGGTGGTCAATGACAACTCCGCCTACAATGCAATACTGGGAAGACCCACGATTCATGGACTGTGGGTCGTGGCGTCAACTTACCACCAGATGATAAAGTTCCCTACTCCCATGGGGTAGGGCAAGTTAGAAGAGAACAGCTGTCCTCGAGGGAATGCTACCACACAGCCTTACGAGGCATTGTAAAAAGTCCTTGAAAGTAAATAACTGTTAAAAATGGACCAGTTCCAGGTGAGGTTGTTTAAGGAACAACACCTGTCAGAGTACAAGTCGAGCAAGTACTTAGACAAGTCTAATATCCCCGCCAAGGCAGACACCGACCAGTGCCTAGTCGTGCTGGTAAAGATTGTGCTGGTAAAGATCTTAGACAAGTCTAATATCCCCGCCAAGCTATTGCACGGAATTATCAAGGCAACACAAATTTAGCCTACACATTCAAATCCTCCATCTTTGGAGTGCCTAAATACTTGAAAAGTACTTTCTATATATTGTAATTCAAGTTGTTGATGAATAAAAAGTGTTATTTTTTTCTCATTCTGTCCATCTTAATTTAAGTATATTGATTTTAATTTCATAAACTTAAATTGGAGGTATACGAGACAGAGAAGAAAGTAGAAAAAAGTTCATCATTTCATTCAAAGTAAAAAGTTCCTGGATTACAATCTAGAAGAAAAAGTAAATACTACAAAATAAAGTGCTACAAAGTAGAATGGAAAGCAAGGTAAAAGTCATCAAGGCCCTCTAGAGCTGCGCCTGCTGGAAGATGGTCGGATAGGTTCGGCTTGGATAGGTGCTGTCCTAGCTAGAAGAGCCTGACTTTTGTTAGGAACGCCTTTAAAGATGCGGGAGTCGTAGCAAGCGGCTTGGGCCCGGTCACTTGGAAGTCCAGACTCGAAGGCAGGCAGGGAAGGGTCAGCTACTCTTTCCGCAGTGCTGAAACAAAGAGACCGAAAGAGAGGAAGAAGGTTGTCATAGCTAACCCCCTCTTGGAACCGGTCCAGTGCCTAGTCGATGGCAGCCTCGCCGACATTGTTTTCCAGAATCACAAATGCGGAAGAACCTTTCACAAAGTTAGCAGCCAGATATGCAGCATTCTTTAGCTTCCCTTCAGCAGAAGCCAACTCTCGTCGAAGGCGGGCGATTGTGGCCAAGTCATCTTGACGTGCGCGGGCAGCTAGACTCTGGGCTGTTTCGGTAGAAGTACGAGAGGCGGCTAAGGCAGCCTCGGCGACCCGCTGAGCTTCGTGAGCGTGTGCCAGTTCCCTGTTAAGCTTGTCAATACTAGTAGACAAGGAAGAGCGGGTGTGTGACGCAAGTCTTCAGAGAGGTGGCGAGAAGCTGAGGCAAAATGCATGAATGCCTGCAAGAAGAAATCAAAGCAACAAATTAGACTGCGTACTCAAATCAAAGTATAGCTTTTAAAAGTAGGGTTGTTATACCTCGTGCATCAGACGAGTCCCTTCTTTCAAGACCTGGAAGGCAAGGGGAAAAGTTGTTGAAGAAGATCCCACTTCACTCCACAAGTTGAAGACCAGAGTCTTTTCTTCTTGTGCGTCCAAAATAAGACAGGGCAACCCTGACAAAAGGTATGAGTCGAATCCAGGGAAAAGGCTGTGCACAGGCGTCCGAGGCCTAGTTTCAAAAAGTGGTGAAAAATGCAAGACTTTTATAAAAAGTTCCTAAGTAGCCTAAAAATCTCGAAAGGAAGTTAAACATGCAAGACTTTTAATAAAAGTGTCTAAGTAGTCTACAAATTCGGAAAAGTACTCTAAGGGTTGAGTCTTTGAAAAAAGAGCCTAAATAAATCCTAGAAATTCGTGCATACATGTGTAACGGGCAAAAATCGAAAAAAAGTGCCTAAGTAAAGGTGGCATTTTCGGAAATATGCCTAACCGTTAGCATGAAGTCGGAAAAAGGAGAGTACGTACCGAAAAAGTAAGGCACGACAGATGCTTTCAAAAAATACAAAACGCAAAACAAGTCTCCCCCACACTTTGAAAAAAAAAAATCCTAGCCTAGTGCGAGGCAATTTTCGGCCAAAGTAGGGTAAAAAAGAGGGTGTAGTTTTGGAAGAGGGTTTTTATGGAAATGTTAGATTATGGGAAATCTCAAAAGGATAAATATTTTCTTAAAAAGAGAAGTGATTTTTCATTAAATAAAAATATTATCGTGTAAAAGATATTCTTAGAAATAAGAATATGGCCATTTTAATATAATTATTTTTAGAATGAATATTTCCATAACCATAAAACTTTATTTGTTTGAATATTATTTAGGAATAGATATTCTTAAAAGAGAATATGACATAAGTAATTTTCAAGCAAATATTACCTTAAGATATAAAAGATGACTTTTTAGCATCCCGAGACTTCAAAAAAGAAGCAAGTACCTAAACTACTCTTCACAATCCGGCAAGCTCGGAAATGAAGAGTGGAGGTGATGTTATAGGCTAAAAATATCCCGAAAGACTCGGAAGAGATTGAGACCCGCACGAAAGGCAAATAAGCCAACGCCTACCCCGCAGGGTCGGGCAAATGGAGGTCTCGACCCCGAGGGGCTCGGCCAAGTCCATTTCCAACCCCCTAGGGGTCTGCCACGCTAGCGTCGACCCCCTAGGGGTCTGCCAAGTCTATATTGACCCCTCGTGGGTCGGCCAAGCAAGTCCGACACCCCCGGGGGTCGGCCAAGTCATATTGACCCCTCGGGGGTCAGCCAAGGAAGGTCATAACCCCCCGGGGTTGGCCCTTGCAGCCTCACACTCCTCTGGTTCGGCAACGAGTAGGTCAGTCTGAGTGGGCTAATAATTGAGGATAGGACTCCCCCCCAAAGTTGACCAAGCCTAAGTAACGTATAGAGGCGATGCACCTTGTATTGTCCCCGGTTACAACGTGTAGGTCAACCCGAGTCGGTTGTTCGTAGAGGTTAGGACTCTCCTGTGAACGAGTCGACCGAGTAGAAGTAACATTTGGAGGCATCGCACCCCGTGGTGTCCCCCGTTACGACGAGTAAATCAGCCCGAGTGGTTTGATCGTGGAGGTCAAGAGTCGATCAAGGCCAAGTAACGCAGGCGGACGCTGCACTCCGTGGCATCCCCGGTTACAACGAGTAGGTCAACCCGAGTGGGTTGGTCGTGGAGGTGAGGACCCGTAAGGGTTGACCAAGTCCAAAGGCGACCTCAAGGAATGACGGTCGAGTAGGCTAACCGAGGTAGGTTAGTCGTGGAGGTTAGGACTTTTCTGTGGATAAGTCGACCAAGTCCAAAGTAGCGCTAAGGGAAGTTGCACACCCGTGGCATCCTAGCACTACAATGAGAAGGCTACATCCCTAAGGGGTCGGTCATGGAGGTGAGGACCTGCCAAGGTTGACCGAGTCCAAGTAACTCCAGAGTCAAGGCCGTTACACCCCCAAAGGGTAGCGGTCAGGAGTTACGCCGGCATTAATACCCGGCTTGATGACGGAGTTTCTAAACGGTCGGCCATTAAGTCGCGCATCAGTGAGCTGCAGCGGGTATGAAACCAATTGCAATAAGCGTCATGTCAATCTTCATTCCAAGGGGGCCAAAACCTAAGCTAAGCTAAGTACTCTTAATATATTCCTAAAGTCTAAATTACTCTCCCTAATTCCATTTCTGACTTAGGCATCGGAGGCCCTGTGGCTCACACCACACCGTTGTGTCTTAATTTTACTTTTTTGCAGGACCTTTCGTCCTCAGTTTAAACAAATTCACTGTGGATATCCGTTGACCATTTTTCGGCATCAACACAAACCAAAATTTGAAAGCTAAAAAATAGCTTTTGATTTATAAAATTTTGTTAAGATGCACATGCTTATTTAAAAGAAAGATGTAACATATATCAAAAAAATTTAAACAAATATAAATTTAAATTTTCAAAATCCAAATAATTTTCAAACCAAATAATTTTCAAACCGGATCTTAAAAATTCAAATACATCAATTTAAATGATTTTTTGTGTTTATATTTATGTAATTGGGATATAGGTATGAATATGTTTGAACATGATGAATCAATCAGAATCATGCTGCACAATTAAAGGCTTAGATTTTTCCTTTGATTGACCTTCTTTTTCTTTGTTCCTATTTCTTTTTCTCCATTTGTAAAACATGAGAAGAAATAGGAGAAAAGATTTTTCTTTGGACAATTTTGAATTAAGAACAAAAGGTCCAAAACATTGGAAAAATAATTTTAGACATATAAAGCTTGTAATTTAGGGTTTGTGGTATAAATCCTAAACTATTATAGGCATCATAGGGTGTTTGGTGATCATAATTAATCAAAATCCACACCTTATTTTAATGTTTTTTAGCTTTTGGTTTATGTAATTACATAGGGGACACCAAAGTGAGGGAAAGAACTTTGCAAGGGTTGGTCACCATGCTTGCCTTCTAAATTCTAAAATTCTCTCCAAAAAGTAGTAATTATATAAAGCTATACAGTTTAACTATAATTAGGGAGAGTCTTTAAATCCATGATTTCAAAATACACAAGTGTTACTATTTTGTACATGTGTAAATGCTTAATAGCTCATCCATTAGCAAGCTGGTGACCTTTTATATATGTACACATTTTTTTAATATTATCTTTTTCATAAAATAAATTTTATAGCCATGACACTCTTGAACCATAATGATTATTTCAATTTCATCATCAGATTTGTACCTTTCATTTATGAGCAATGATTTGGAGATACTATCTTGTCCTACATCATGATTGTGAAGAGCTTACGACTTTATAAAATATATAAGTTATTATTTTAACTATCAATTGATTGTGTGATTGAACTTCATGCTATCTAATTAACTATATCAATTGATCGTGTGATTGAACTTCATGTTATCTAATTAACTACCAATTGATCGTGTGATTGAACTCTATGCATGCAATCTAATTTGTAGGTTAATATATGTAAAATTTGCCCGGCCCACTAAATTAAACTTTTAGTTTGATTAGAAGTTTAATACAATTCAATAGAGAAATATTTGCATGTTGTCCAACAACATGCATCCTCTATTTCTGACCACATATTTTTGTAATAAAAAATTTCAAAAAAAAAATTGTGGTCAGAGATAGAGACGACATGTTATTAATTAGCCCTCAATTCAATTTACTATCAAAGTAGGAGGTGTCCTTTTCTTCTTCATTTGAAATTTTATGTTTTATAAATTAAATTAAATTTATTTCAATTCATTAACCTAAACTTTTAGGTTATTTGATGATTTAACCTTCGATCACTAAGCTACAAAGTGTGTTTCCTTTGTTTTATTTTTTTAGTTCAAGAATATTAAATATGGGATTAGAAATTTTATCTGGTTAGTTATCAAAATTATGGATCATGACATTTGAATTCAATTTTGTTGGGGCCTCCCTTATTCTTTTTAGTTAATTAACATTAGGGATATGGATAACTAAACATTTTCCAAAGGTAGGATGTCCAACATGTTCTTTAAATGATGATTTGTCTTTTGAGCTCATTAAAAAAACAAGGTCCTAATTTTTTTATAATGTATATATAGTTTGAACTTTATAAAGTTTTAATATAAATATGAAATATCATCTGAAAAGTAATTGTTAACCAGAATAGAAGTAGTCAACTATATATAATCTTTAAATTTGTAACAATGCACAATATATATATATTTACAAAATTTATCAATAATATATCTGATATACAACCGAAAGATTACGTAAGATCAAACATGTGAAAATACTTGAACGAGTATTTGGGACTTTCTTAATTTTACTTTTGGGTTAGGATGATTTCTTCTTTTCTTTTTTTTTCATGTTTGCAAATTGAAAAATAAAAGATGCCAATTATAACTCTACTAAGAAGATGATTAGGGTAAGAACAATTATAGTGATTTTGACTAGGAAGAGGATGAGAATTAGGAAGAAAACATAGGTAAGAATGATGATCGTGAATAATGATTATTTGTGTTTGTTGTAAAGAAAATTAAATGATTATAGAAAGAAACCATTACTACAAAGGACTATAATTTATAATCATAATTTGTTAAGGACTATATCATAAAACTATTATTTATAGTCAATATTTATTGAGTATTTTATTATTAATATATTAGATATATTAATAGCTATTTAAGTATTGTATGAATAAATAATAATTAATAATTTATTGATTTCTCGTTTAACAAGTAATTTGAAGTCTATAAATTAAAAGTCTTGAAATGGAGGTTTCAATCAAATAAAATCGAGGTTTCAATCATATGAAATTTGAAATTGAAAGACCTCAAACTTGAAATTGAATAGTTTCAATTAAGTTAAACATGAAATATTTTGCGACTTTAAATTAAGGAGGCTAGAATTTGAATAAGGGCGTGTTTGGTGGAGGGATTAGAGTTTTAAGTTAGTCTGTTTTAAGTTAAGCTGGATGTTAAGTTAATCTGAGTGATTAAGTTCATCTGTGTTTGGTGTAGGGATTAAGTAAAGCTTGATTAACTTAAGGTTGTTTGTTGCAGGGATTAAGTTAAGCTGAGTATTAAGTTAACCTGTGTTTAGTACAGAGATTAAGTTAAGCTGAATTTTCCATTTATTATTTTAACTTCATGTTTGTTTTTTTTTACTATGCAAATTGGAAATGTAAAAAAAGCTTCTATTATGAACGGTCATATTTGAATTGAAATTGCATATGCACTAAAACAATACTTATATGACATTAACTTAAAAATATTAGAGGAATACGTCAACTTCACATAAGAAATAAAATCTTATGTTTACAAATAAAATAGTCTAGATAATACATAAGTAAATTAGTCATCGAAAAGAAAATGATATAATTTAACAAAAAGACAACAAATTTTTGAAAATGTGGTTATCCTTTAAGTCTTGTCCATCATAAGGAAAAGGAAAAAGAGATTGAAATCAACGATCCTTGTTCAATAGGTAGTCGCAATAGTCGCGCTGATCCTTCGGTGGTAGTGAAAGAAAGGCGGCAGCTTGATCGAGGTCTTTCAAAAGGATATTCATCACGGCAATCCTTTTGAAAGTCATTAATGGCGGGCTTAATTCAGGAAGAATGGCTGCTACTTTCGCCCTCTTCGCATCATTTGCCTTATCCGCTGCCGCTGGCCATTCATCAATCTTCAGTATCTTCGTGTTCTGCATATCCAACCCTACTCGCATAATATCAAGTGGCTCATGTTGATGTGACACCCTTTTCCTTTTCTCCCCCACAGAAGAGATCGACCCCTAGCATGTCCGCTTGTGGGAGTGTTCGGTTCTTCCTCCTGAACAATAGGCGGCTGCTGCCTGTAATACCCTTGAGAACACCCCCCCCCCCCATTCTTCCTCTTGAAAGTTCCAATCATCCTCTGCAATATCTCTAGCTGACTGCGAAAGATATCCACTTGACCCTGTCCTTCCGGAATAGAAAAGCTAGGATAGGCTCATTTGAGTCAAAAAAGTTATGTGAATTTCTTCATAAGTAATTGAGCGTGAGAGCCTAAGCCCAACCCAAGAGACAGGCAGGCAGGCAGCTAACACAGGACATATATCTGATATTAGGCTTGGCAAGAGTTCCACTTCGCCTCCTATGTTGGTTTTATCCTATTTATCCCTTGCTTTAACAAGATAAATGTAGCACCAACTGATCTGCTTAAGATTGCGGATTCGTCCAATTATCGAAAGGTACGAATTATACGTATCAGCGTGATTCAATTGGAAAACCCGTAGGGATATGCTAGGTTTATTATTGCTCATAAAAGAAAATCAGGTCAAGTTAAAATTCCCTTTGAAGAAGATAGACTAAGCCACATTTGGTCACCCTAGGAGCAACCATTCATGGTCATGATTATGGAGATCAGGGAGAGGAACTTTGTCAAGACTCAACAGGATTAGAGATGGTAGAAACATGAGACAGTAAAGGATCATAGAGGATAGAAGCCTTATTGCTTTCCTGAGTTTAAGAGGTGAAGAGTATTATTGCGTTCAAAATAGGGGGCCCCATATGAGCCGGGTGAGACTTGGGGCCAAAAGCCCAACCAGCTGAAGGGGAGTCGAGTTGAGCTTTTGCAAAACAACCACGCCCAAACCGTAATAAATGCTGGCAAGCACGGCCGGAGCTATGGCTACTCTATTTTCCTGCACAAGAACCCGGCCATGACGAGGGCAAATGACGTTAGGTCTCTGAAAGCATGGTTTTTGCCTCCCTCCTTGGAGCTCGCCTATTCCTTGGGTGATCCCTTACTCTCAAGTTTGAGTGTTTGCTCGTCGTGTAGGCCGGTGACTGAGATTTCTGCTCATTGCAGTCACCCCGGGGTTCTTTGCACCTGGATAGTACTAGGATCCATGTGCCCCGACCCTTGTTCAAATAAACCCCCCCCCCCCCCCCTATGACCCAGAACAAAAAATGAGCCATGCGACGAGACGCAGACATTCCCAAGTCAAAGGTGTTCAATCTGCTGTTTGAGCAGAAAAACTATTTCCACTTAAGGTTATATGTTATAAAAGATATAATGAAAGTTCCTTGCTTTAAAGAGTTTAAAACGAAAGGAAAGATTCTCTGTGATACCGCTTGAATAACGATAATCAGTGACGTAAGCAAGGTCATCGTAATACGTACCCTTCGCATTCGGGTGCGTCTGAAATTTAACATATATTGTAAAATTAATAAGTACATTTTATCTTTGTACATTATTGTGCATAAGCTATTGTTACATACCTGGACCCATGTGTCGAAAAGAGTGTGCTCCACCTCAATCCACTTGTCTGCATCATTCCACCCGAAGCCGGTGCAACTATTTCCAAGCATCTCCGCAATATCTTGGTATTGGCATTTCAAACTCTTAACCCTATAGTGGATGACCGTGGTAGAAGTGATTAGGCACCCAGGAATCTTCTCTTACATAATTCCCAGAACTTCGTTGTGGTACTTGTTTCGGAAAGTACCGTTGTTAGATTTTAATCACCCAACCTGCACTAGATGAACCAACACATGAACAAGAACACTGTTTTCCAAGGCATTCCAATTGTGACGAATGTTTCTCGCAGGCACTGCCATACTTCTACATAAAATTTGAAAAAAAAAATTTAATCAAAGGCAAAGGACATTCAACATTCATTATATATATGGCATAAACGTAATTGTACAAAAATATATTTATACACATTCTTTCAACAAACAGTATACGAACGAAATATATGATATGAAAATGATTAGTCTACAAAACCTAGAAGCTTGGGCGGACTCAAACATTCGTTTGGCCAGGCAATCTCGAAAATATGACCACTAAGGTGATGTCTCAACGTAGTTGAAGGTGGGGTGGTTGTCCATTTCAGCTTGGGTTTCAATAGGGTCAACTTCTCCTAATATTTCCAATCCAATTGTTGATCTCATCTCCCTACATATAAAATTATGTAGTAGACAACATGTCGTTAAGATCTTCACTTGTACCTTTGGTGGATAGAAATATTAATTGCTTAAAATGGCCAACAGTGTTTTAGGGCATCGAAAGCTCTTTCAATTATATTATTTGCTAATGAATGAGCCTTATTGAAAATTCTCTCTGATTTTGTGGTGGATTACTACCCCTCCAATCAGAAAAACGGTAACGCTTCCCCTATAAAGAGCTAAAAATCCTTTGACGTTGGATAACCAGCATCACATAAGTAGTAATACCCTAGATAGAAGGAGTAATTCAATTTCGGTTTACAACTAAATTCAAGTAATATATTTTGAGTAATGTTAGTTACCATTCGGAACGTTAAATCTATTGGCATGAGATAAAGCATCTTTAAGTACTCAAGAGTCAGTTGTTGAACCCTCCCACCCAGCTAGAACATAAATAAATTCTTCATTCGAAGAGCACACTGCTAAGACGTTCGTCCAGATGAAACCCTTTCTTTTCCTAAATGAGGCACGTTTTTCAGCAAGAACATGTATCTCGATATGAGTACCATCAAATGCCCTAGACAGTTCTGCAGTTTGGAAAGACAAAAAAATGAAATACGTGCTACAAGTTAAGCATATCGGTTTAGAAAGTTGTATAATGATTACCTCAAACCATTTCCATCTACTATCAGTACATGATGCTTAAATTGGTTCTGGTTTTTTCATTAGAATCGCATGGTAGTGTATCACAACCATAAGGAAATTTTGAAAGTGACGTGATACTGTTTCACCAGACCTTGTAAAAATGCGTCGAACCATGCCGTTCTTAACGTCGTGGGCCATAATATGTAGAAACATGGCGACCATTTCATTGACATCAATGAGGTTTGCTAGAACGAGAAACTGGTTCTGAGATCGACTAAAATAATCTTACCAGGGTCTATTATCTAACATGAAAAAAATAAAAGTTTGAAGTAGTTAAAATTTAGTTAAATGAAAATTTGGGATTATAAAATTAAAATTACATTATAAATTTTAAATTTTAAATTACGAATTTAGATTATAAATTTAAATTAGATTATAATTTTTAAATTTTAAAATATGAATTGAGGTTATAAAGTTCGAATGAGTTAAAATTTAGTTCAATGAAAAAATTGTGATTATAAATTTAAATTAGATTATAATGTTTAAATTTTAAAATATGAATTGAGATTATAAAGTTCGAATGAGTTAAAATTTAGTTCAATGAAAATTTGTGATTATCAATTTAAATTAGATTATAATGTTTAAATTTTAAAATATGAATTGAGATTATAAAGTTCGAATGAGTTAAAAATTAGTTCAATGAAAAAATTGTGATTATAAATTTAAATTAGATTATAATGTTTTAAATTTTAAAATATGAATTAAGATTTTAAATTTCGAATGAGTTCAAACTTAGTTAAATGAAAATTTTGAGATTAGAAATTTGAATTAGATTATAAGTTTTAAGTATGAATTGAGATTATAATAAGTTCAAATTTAGTTGAATGAAAAAATTGAGATTACAAATTTAAATTACATTATAATTTTTAAATTTTGAATAATGAATTGAGATTTTTAAATTTCGAATGAGTTCAAACTTAGTTGAATGAAAAATTTGAGATTATAAATTTGAATTAGATTATAAGTTTTAAATTTTAAAATATGAATCGAGATTATAATAAGTTCAAATTTAGTTGAATGAAAAAATTGAGATTACAAATTTAAATTACATTATAATTTTTAAAT
>JBBMEG010018089.1:0-27757 GCA_037832605.1 Cyclanthera cordifolia | reverse complement strand
TAATATTTCCAAATATTTTCATTTCAGAATAAGTTGGAAAACACACATCGAGGTGCAGATGTTTTGACCGAAGCCTTCGGAACACCCGAGCATAGAGGAAGTGTTAGAGGCGTCAGTTAATTTCTATCTCCATCTGTTTTTTTTCAAAATGACTCGTCCAAGTGATAGTATGGGAACACCCGAGCATCAAGGACGGGCTAGCCAAGTTGATTGCTCTCCTTGTATGGGAAGTAATCACAATCAATCACCCCCGATTCTAGGAGAAGAACCAATAATACAAGCATATGAGATCGTCCAAACTCCTTAAGTCATTAGAGATGAACCCTGCATGGTCCATCCCGTTGTCGAAGATTTGGGAAAAGTAAGTTGCAAATTATTAATTTCATCTAATTTCTTATATGCTTTTTAAATTTTATTACTCTAACTATGTGTTTGTTACGTTTGAAGGGTGTGGCATGTAAACTTGCCCTTGAAAATGTTGACAATATTGTTGCCGTTGGCACAATTTATGAATTGAGCGGGGCACCTGCTAAAATTCATGGACTTCCACTAGGAAAGTACAACGCACGCGTCCTAGTGGATTTAATAATTGGAAATAACAAGGATTTTGACCTTCCAATTCCTTTAAACGACGAGCTTCAATACCTTGGACAAGCCGTCAACAATTTTTTGCCATGGCCGTGTGCATGGATTATTAAGACGTCAACCAACGTATCAAAAGAGGTATTTAATTTTACATTTCATCTTTATATAGTATGTACCACATTATTAGTTTACTAATAATAGATTAATTTTATTTTCATAGCCGTCACTTCCAAGCAAAGGTAAGAAGATTGTGTCAGATACACAATCCCATCAATCCGGCATGACGCTTCCAACCATAATCAAGTTGGTCTATCACTTTGCTAAACACAACATGGGTGATAGTGACATGCTGTCAATTGATCTTACTGAGAATATGTTTGGATTTCACAACAACTGCTTCCTTGCCAGAGAAGACATTTGCAGTATTGTGAGATGGAAGAGATCGGCTACCCTCTCATTCTTTGTTATATTGCTTAAGTACTATATCCTTTTCAATTATTATAACAAATTTGTTACATTGGTATATTACTAACGTTTCCTAAATCTATTTCAGCTACATTTAGGATACTTACGATCAACAGATTCTTGATAACTACTTACTAGTGGACGGTAGTGGTTTTACTTCAATTTCGGGAAAACAAAATCAAGAAGAGCAAATCAAGAATCTGGCTGATCCTTTTGACATGATTACGGATGTCCGTCAACGTGTCTTCTTTTCCTTTAATACCGGGTATGCATTTTTAAATTTAGAACTTCACAACGTGTAATCTATGAAGATGGTACTGTTTAGTGTAGTCCTAATTTTTCGTTATGTCATTTTAGGCACCATTGGATTTTAGTAGTACTAATTCCTGATGATGAGACTGTTTATATTATGAACTCACTCGGTCAGAAGGCGCTCGATGAGACTTTAGCTCATATCGTGAATACGTAAGTTTTTTTTGGTTTTTGGTAGTTTTTTGGTTTAGATTAGCTTATTATCCTAATGTGTTTACTTTTGTTATATAGTTCTTATCGAATGTGGTAATCAAAGAATGGGTTCAGAGCCACAAAATTAATATGAAAATCAGTGAAGGTATGTCAATATAAATCATAGTTAGATTCTTCGATTCTTCGTCTTATGTAATTATTATTAACACTGCCTAATAATTTTGGTCACTAGTGCCCTCATCTGTTGGGATCCATAGTGTGTGGATATTATGTCCAACTTTTCATGCGGAAGATGATATCCAACACGCGCACTACTCCTATAACTAAACTTTTAAGTTTTTGTTTTATTTCATTAACAATTTTAGTTTCTAAATTCTGCTACACTTTTCTTTTACTAATGTCGAAATATTGTTTATGTTTTAGTTTAACTTCACGAAACCATACAGCCAAGAAGATATGGATGGAGTACGAATCGAATGGGCAGACTTCATAGGTACATATTTAATATCGAAAAACAATTAGTTAAAGTGTAGGATTTTGAAGTTATAGCCATTATACTCAAGTTATAACATTGTACGTATTAATTGTTTACTAAATTATAGTATATATATATATATATATTTTGCAAATCATTCTGGTGAGACAATGTCTCTTATAATGTTGATTTTGATTAGTAGTCTCGATATATATCATTTCTGGAATTTACAGGATTAGTATAAATTTTTTGATAATCTTAAAGTTACGTCGTTATGCTGCCGAAATTTCAATTAATTTAACTAAGGTTGAAATTTCTTTTATTCAAGTTTTGATACTTTTAATGTCGGTCACAAATGATGACCTATTATAATAAAGTCAAAAGTTTAAATGAAAAATGTGCCCCACAATACGTGGTGACGAATAAAAATCTATTTTTTAAAAATTAAAAAGGTCATTTTTTAATGTCAGGCACTTTTAACCGTCACCAAAAGTCTTTAGTGTCACACATAAATGACCGACACTGAAGACCTTTAGTGTCGGTCAAAACCGACACCAATGAACAGCCCAAAATGCCTTTAGTGTCGGTCATGACCGACACTAAAGGCACAAAAGGGGTCAAAACCAACACTAAAGCACTTTAGTGTCGATCCTTTCTGTTTGACACTAAAGATGTTTGGTGACTGATTTTGCCCGTCACCAAAAGTGACCGTCACTAAATGTCTTTAATAACACCGGTATTAATGACGGTCGTTTGACCGACACCAAATATCTTTAGTGTCGGCATATGCCCGTCACTAAAAGTCCGGTTTCTACTAGTGAATGTCATTGTTGTAGGCTTAACTTTTCCTAACCCAAATCTTCTATAATAGAAAGTGGCATTAAAATAATATGTGCTTCTAAATCACATAGTTCTCTTTCTAAATGCTTGATATCATAAATGTCCTAGGATCACCTTCTTTATTTGGAATTTTGTTTTTCACTATTGCACTCTATTCTTCATTTTATGAAAAACTTTGAATTCCTAGAATCTGATATTTTCTGTAAATGCTTCCTTCAAAACATTCATGTAATTCTTGACATTTGCTTCAACGCATCAACAAACGGAACGTTTATATGAATTTTTCTCAATATGTCCATAATAATTTCAAAATGTGTTCCTTTGACTTTGTCTTTAACCTCTGAGGAAATGGTGGTGGAAGAAGCATAAATTTTATTATTTCAATTTCTTCACTTCTTGTTGCAGCATTACTACTACATGTTCTACTCACTTCTTTTACAATTTTCTTCTTTACTGTTTTGGTTTCCTCAATATTCTTTTCCTTTTCAAATTCCTCTAAAATCTCGAGTAGTTTCATATTCTTTTTGTTTTCTTTTTGTTTTCCATCTTCATTATGTTCAACTTAACTTTTTATTGCTTGGGTATCTTTATTTTTTATTTATACTTTAGGCTTTTGTATCAATTATTTGACTTCCTGAATAACTTCAACTGCTTGGACTTGCTCTATATTCTTTGTTCGATTCGTATCACTAACTAACCTATCTGAATCTCCAAATTCTTCACTGTAGTTTACTGCCTTTGTATAAGAGCTTCATTTTTTGCAAGATATTCTTTGAGAAATGCTTCCACAAAATTTCCACTATTTTTCTGTTAAGGTACTACAGGTTTTTGGTATTGTATGCTTTAATTTGAAAGATATCATTGATTATAAGGAATATTTTGATTACCAAACATAGGGGTTCTTCAAATGGTTTTTGATAATTATGCCAATAAAATTCTTGGTTCAAGTTAGCTCCTTGATTTCCCCATTGATGGTACTTTTCTTGATAATTATATGTGCTAGGAAACTTATTTTTCTTGTGGTCCACATACATTATTGATGCTAGATTTTGCGAACAAACATCACAGTGATAACTATTATCGAAATAAGCATAGACTCCTTTATGGGTAGATTATTGGTAAATCTTAATATAGTAGGTGCTGAGGTCATAGGTTCTGCTGCAGCATTTGGTTGAACAACAGCTACAGTCTTAGTACTGTTCTTTTGCATAACTTTTAATGTATCAGTCATAATAGCAGTCTAAGTCGACAATCCTTCAACTTCCATTTTTGTTCCCATTATGTCTGTCTTTCCTCTAACATTTTTTTTTTTCAGTTATAGTTATTCTGAGAAATTCTCTCTAAAACTTTATGAGTTTTATTGTATGTCTTTAAAAATAAAGCACCATTTGCTGACGCATCCATCACTAACTTAGCATTAGGATCCAGTCAATAATAGAAATGCTTCAATTACTCACAAACAGGAATTTCATGGTGTGAAAAAGTTCTACAAAATCCTATGAATCTTTGTCATGCTTTAGTAATGGATTCGTCATCACCTTGCTCATAATTCATGATCTCATTCCTTATTTTCACATTTATAGTGGGTGGGAAATATTTAACTAAAATTTTTTTTGCTAACAAAGTCTATGAGGTTATATCTTATGCAAGTAAAGTGTCTAGCCAAAGCCATGCTCTAGCATTATCTCTCAATGAATATGCAAACATACTCAATCTAAACTAGCTTGTGACACTTCAGGGATCCTAAATGAATAACACACATTCATGAATTCACTCAAATGTTGGTGTGAATCTTCTACGAGTGTGCCCTGAAATTGTCCTATTGATTGCAACATTTGAAATATTACAGGTTTTTATTCAAAAAACCTAGCAGTGATTTCAGGTATAATCGTTTCCCACTATATTTCATTAACATCTGGTAAAGCATAAGCCCTTAGTGCATTCTCCTTATCACTCAAAGAGGAGCCTAAGTAACAGGCAAGGCTATTGAGTGTGAATTCTTCCCACTGAAAGAATCGCCAACAACATTACCCTTACTTGGATGGTAAAGGATCTCACAGTCATAATCATTCATCAATCCTAACCAGCGGCACTGTCTCATATTCAATTCCTTCTAAATAAAGAAATACTTTAGACTCTTATGGTTAGTGAAAATCATAATCTTCTCCCCATATAAATAATGCCTCTAAAGCTTGAGTGCAAAAACCACTACTGCTAACTCAAAGTCATGAATTGGGTAATTTTGCTGGTAATTGTTAAGTTACCTAGAAGCATAAGCTATACCCTTTCCCTTCTACATTAGAACAACACCAAGCACCATTTTCAAAGTAGCACAATACACCACAAAACCATATATTATCTCTAGAACAGCCAACACAAGAGCGGTAGTCAAACACCTTTTTAGCTCCTGAAAACATCTTTCACACTTCTCAGTCCAATCAAACACTTAATATTTCCTAGTTAAATGGGTTATAGGCCCTTCTAACTTTGAAAATTTACCACAAATCGTTTGTAATAACCAGCGAACCCCAGAAAACTCTTTACTTTTACAGCTCAAGTAGAACTGCACCAATTTCTCACATCCTCAATCTTAGCAGGGTCCACTGATATGCCCTTGCTCGAAACAACATGCTCTAGAAAAGAACCTTCATTAAACCAAAACTCACACTTTGAAAAATTTGCATACAACTGGTTTTGTCTTAGTGCAGATAAACTTTGCTTAAGTGAACCTCATGGTCAGACTTGGTCCTTGAGTAAATCAAGATGTCGTCAATGAATAATATTACGACCTTATCCAAAAACTCCTTAAACACTTTATTCGTCATGTCTATAAATGTTGCAGATTCATTGACCAAACTGAAAGATCACTACAAACTCATAGTGCCCATAACGGGATCTGAATGCTGTTTAGGAATTTCCTTTGATTCTTAGTTGGAGATACCCGAGCAAAAATCTATCTTTAAGAACACTGAAGCTCCCTGAAGCAGATCAAACAAGTCGTAAATCATGGGCAACGGGTATCTATTCTTCATTGTCACCTTGTTCAGTTCTCGATAATCAATATATAATTGCATAAAACTATTTTTCTTTTTAACAAACAACATTGGATCTCCCTAAGGTGACACACAAGGTCTAAAGAATATTCCACTGTTGATCAACTCCTACAACTCGACGTTCAGTTCTTTTAGTTCTCGATAAAAAGCTTGTAGGTCTTGAATTTTCCCAAAGTTGTCATGCTCACTCCAAATGTAGTGGCTATAACTAACTCTAACTTCAAGGGTTCCAACTAAAAACCAGCAGATAATACAAAACATGTAGATATAAATGAATGTGATAATCTAGAATTGAACAACACACAAGAAAAATGTCCAAGGATAGGCAAGGTACTTGTGACAACATTGCCAATAGTATCAACCTCTTGTCAAATGGTGGCATAAACTCTGACTTCCTGTTACACAAATCGAGTTGTAGTTGTGTTAGCAGCTAGAGGTGCTCTTGGTGTCTACTCACTACTCTTATAAATAGGGCTCTTCGAAAAATGGCCCAGGTTGCCACACTTGTAACAGGCTTTAGGTGCAACACCACACTGACCTTTATGTTTCTTCCCACACTAACTACAATCTTCCACTACTTAACGTTTTACTCTCGGCTGGTGATGGCAAGATTTGGGCTACTGGTAATGAAACTTAGGCTACTGCTGCTCTGATCAGTGACTGTACAGACGTTCAGGATGGTAACTGCGCTGGTCAGGTTTATAACTACGCTTATCACGTCTGTAATTGCCCTGCTCACTCTAGGGTTTATTCGACACCTACCCCTTGCCTTTCTACTGATCATAATTGTGGTTGTAGGATTTCTTCTGATGGTAGTCCTCATGTCTTGCTGATCTGTAAGGCTCAAATTTCCTTTTAAAGTTAGGATTGGATACATGTGCACTAGAAATATACTTTTGGCTTCTTCACTTCTTATAAAGGCTATTGGCCAATGCAAAACAGTCCTTGAAATTCGTAGGCCTATGAGCCTCAACATCTCCTTGGATTCTTGAGTGCAACTCATTAATAAACTACCTAACTTTTTGCATTTCAATTAGGAGCAGCTCCTCAACAAAATGAGCTAATCTATTGAATCGTTTCTCATACTCTACTATAGTGTCTTGACCCTGCTGAATATTAGTAAACTGAGTAATTCGATCTTGCCTATTAGTGTAATTGAAATACATCTCAAAGAATTTCATCTTGAAATCTTTCCACTTCATGGGCGCCTTAGTAGGTGAACTCCTTTTCACTTCCTACTTGTACCATGCTGTAGCCTCACCATTCATAACGAAGGCAGCATATCTCACCATATGTTCACAGGACACTCCATATGGTAAAAAACGTCCTCCATGTGCGATAACCAACCCTCTACTACAAATGAGTCCATAGAAGACCCATCGAACTCTTTTAGGTCGAACTTTTTAAAGTCTTTAGTTATCTTAGTGTTATCTAAAACACCCTAGATAGTTCTCATGTCAACTGGCTCAACTAGAGTTAGATTCAACGTATATGTCTATGTTGTTGCTACTACTGTCAGTAGTGTTGTTGTATCATCACTAGGCGCGTTGCGGTGGTATATTCCTGGTTTTGAGTCCGACCCACTAATGCTAAGCTAACCTCATGTCTGTCCCTCCGAGGGGCAACTGCGAGCAAAATTCCTTAGATACCGGCCTGTATCATCAACTCAATGACTTCTAAGGCCTTGACGCTCAGCTCGAAGACTACTAACATCTCTACCTTAGGGACTACTGGCAGCTTAACACGCTGACTTGTCATTCTAGTCCTCTTAGAGACAACTGGCAATCTAGCTTCTTGGCACCCACCACGACCAGTTTGGCTAGCAGAACTACGGGTAACTTGATCAGACATTATCGATAGCTGCAAAGAAACTCAATCTATGAGTCCCTTCCCATCTAATAATTCTAACGAATATTGCAGACAACACACATCACACCATAACATAGACAACATCACGATATTTCACTGTATATAATAATAACAGATATAAAAACACATTAACATGTTATAAATTCTCAGTTAAACTATACATGCTATTAAACCTTAACTCAAATGGGTTACCTTGTGGCGATCGGAAGCTAAAGACTATAGGACTCAACGACTCACAATATATGTCAATTTACAAAATCGATGACTCTAAGCTTTGATACCAACTGTAAAAGCCTAACCCCGATAAGGATACCATCTAGACCTCTATCCTAGATGCATGAGTAGAATGACCTTTAAACTAAATACATGATGAATAAACGCTTCATTAAATGAAATCGCCAAATAGTTCAGTAAAATAATTGAAAATAGGGTACCCAGTTCATAAAAAAATTCATGTAGAAAAGCAAATAAACACATGTCTCTATAAAATCCAATAATTAGTGCAAAATTAATTGGTGCAATGTAAAGAATAATCAACACAAGCTCATGGTCCCTGCAACTTTTGATCAACCATCCAGATAAAGCTCATGTGTACTTGTGGAAGCCCACAAAAGAAAGGGTTGAGTTGTAAAACCCAGTAAGAATCCCTAACTTTGGATCAATACAAGCATGGATGTGTCAAATGGTTATGAATGCAATGTGACAAATGAAAAATCAATGAATGGTAGTGTCGGGGCATCCCTAATAAGGCTTCACCAACCCGGTGTTGAGACAGTACCTGATTGTAACCTGGGCAATCCATGCAACAGAATTCGCCTATCAGGTCTACTCTTGAGGATACGACATACCTGAGCATCGTTAATTTCAGGGCTTTCATAGAACATTAGTTTATGAAACAATGGATGCAACATGCTTACAAATAGATTAACATGTGCAACATATATAACAAGCTTACCTAACAAGAATACCTAGTACAATTCTTCGAAATAAACAATCATAGCATAACTAATTATATATAAGATCTATAACATAACTATCTTTCAATCAGGGCAAGTGTCGAACATAGATCATGTTTCAGAAAATAACAATGAATTACACCAAAATAGTATAGACATGCTCATAACTACCCACGAAACACCTTGGTTGATATGCCTTAAGATTGGTCGATATTCATTATGTTAAGGTTATATTTCCATTACCTTAGTTGATATCCACTAAGATCGATCAAATGTGCTAAAACCATCACTTCTAGAAGTCTCACGAAAGAAAATTGGCTAAAACAGGGTTAAGGTGTTAGAATTAGCACCTAAAACCATCAAAATAAGATTCGGAGCATCGAAAATACCCATAAATGACTATCTGAAAATATATCTAGCGACCGACGATGGCGCGTGACTGGAAAAGTCACTAGTGGTGGCAGCGCGTGAGATCTACGCGTAGGGGAGAAAGGACAGCAGGATAGAGCGACGTGGATTGCGTTATAAGCAAAAATAGGTTCGAACGGTGGAGACAGCTGGTTTAGGGTCTGCTTGCAGGTTCGCGCGAGTAAGCCAATCCAAAGCTGAGAAACCGGCAGCGTTGCTTCTCAAGGCGATAAAATCCGATGTTGCTGGTGGTTGTCGCGCGCAAAACACGAGCTCAACGAACTCCATGACGATAGGGGTGTGTCGCTGCTTGACACGCAGTATTATGCGATAGGTCCTCGGTGGTTTCTGACGGCACACGTGGGGACAAAATTGCCGAAGGCGTTAACAGGTTCTAAAATTCACGATAGTTATTTGAAAAGCGCATCTGCTGATTGATTGCGTCAGCTTTTGTTGGACAATACAGAATTTGAGAGAGACAAGATTGTTGTGGCACTGAAAACGATAGGGATGCTCAATAATGCCTTGATCATTTCATTTTGTCGTTTTACATAGTGCCAAAATAGCTGCAAAAATTATTGAAATGCCTATAAGATTAAAAACTAACATTTTTAACCTTTTTTTCTTGCCAAAAAAGTAGTAGCTCAGCGAGATCGGTGTATATCAAAAGACTACGAGGTCACGAGTTCGAATTCCTTAAAGTCTAGGAATGAATTCTAGTGTAACCAATTAGTTACAAACAATTAGGCCTTTAAGGTTTGGTCACTACCAAATTATTGTTACAAAATGCTATGCAAAATTGTATAACAAAATGTACTGCACAAAATATGATGTTTCAACTGTACAACAAAATAGGTAGGTATTATATACAATTGTGGGGTTACGATTATATGATTTTATAAACTTTTTCAAACAATATTCATCCTTATATGGGTACATATTAACTTGCCACTATTAAAATAAAGACTTAGTTAAAACTTAAATGAGGAAAAACTATATTTTAAAAGAAACCTAAAGTACAAATAAAAACTTAAATCAATTAAAAAAAAAATCGAAATTCAACACAAATGACAAATATAAATAGCATGACAAAATTGGTTTTAAATAGGCATATGGATACAGGCAACATGCCCTATATAAGCATAAATTACATAAAATAAATGGCATTTTGCATGTATATTAAAAAAAACCATAAATATTTGGTGTATAGCACATTTTGAAACTATTTGCACCTATAGTAACTTTTTTGGGCGGGCTGATCAAAAAGACCAAAAAAGTCCATGGCTCAAAAACTGATTGAAGTCGATAAGTCCAGTGATTGAAGCTGGTCTGTCTAGTGATTGAAGTTGATTAGTCCGTTGATGGAAGTCAATTAGTCCGGTGATTGAAGTCGATAAGTACACTGATTGAAGTCGATCAATGCTTTATATCATTCTCTCAATCGATTCTTTTATCGATTTTATTTCTATAAACCGATTGTCATAAGACTCGGATCCCTCAATCATCCTCTATGTGTTATATCAAATGCTTAATTGATACTTATTTTGAAACTCTAATCGTTATGATGTTTGTGTTAAGTGATTGAATTTAATCAGTTAATTGATGAAACTGATTGAAGTCGTTCAGTTAAGTGATTGAAGTACATCAGTTAAGTGATTGAAGTTGATCGGTTAAGTGATTGAAATCGATCGGTACACTGATTGACGTATATCAGAGAAGTGATTGAAATCTATCAGTTAAATGATTGAAGTCGACCAGTACACAGATTGAAGTCTTTCAAAGAAGTGATTGAAGTATATCAATTAAGTGATTGAAGTATATCAATTAAGTGATTGAAGCAATTAGTTAAGTGATTGAAGTCGATCAATACAATGATTGAAGCCTACCAGAAAAGTGATTGAAGTTGATGAGTTAAGTGATTAAAGTCGATCGGTACACTGATTGAAGTCTATCAGAGAAGTGATTGAAGTATTTATCCCATTGTCTTCTTCATCTCTCCGGCAAGCCTTCACCAGACTTATTTTCAACGAAAAAACGCCATTGAAGCCGCCTTCGATCTTCAATTTGCAAGTGGACTAATCCGCAATGGCTAATTTCAATCTGCAATGGTCGATCTCAATACGTTCCACAATCGATTTGAAATCCGCAATGAACCAGCATTTCAAAATTTCAAAATAGTATATATATCCACAACCCAATATTTCTCAACCTATATTAGGGATTCAAACAAACCACGAACTCACCAATACACTCTCTAAACAAAGAGGAAGGGAGAAGCCCGTGAGTGGAGGACGAAAGTTCATAGAATCGCTTCTGTACCAAAACCGCCACCGAGGACGATAAAGATGAAGCTTACGCCAGATTCAACCTAGATTTAGAAAATCGGCGAACTGTTCGAGAAGGAAAAAGAAAGAAAACGCATAAACCGGGAGTACATGCAGAATTACTGGAAAAAAAAAAAATCTACTATAAATGGATTTTTGATAAATTTGTACTATAATTATAATGTTTCTTACAAAATATGTTGCCCACATCAAATTTCTTAAAATAAACAATAAAATATACAACGTTTTTTTTAAACTAATAAATAGACAATAAAATTGAAAGTCTTATAACTAATTTATTGAGTTCAGTTACAAAGTTTACCATAAGAAACGAAGATTACAATATTGAAGTGTTCAAGTGGTTAGGAAATTGTTGAACCACTTTGAGGAGTCTTTAGGGAGTCTCATCCGAGTGTTCTTGAAATCAATGTAGACGAGACCGAAACGCACAGTATAACCATTAAACCATTCAAAACAGTCCAAAAATGACCATGCAAAGAATCCTTTTATCCTTACACCGTCCCTGTATTCATTTTCAAAATATCAAATTAAATTTATTCATTGCCAAACAAGTAATTCTTACTTCTTTTGTATAGTTACTTACTCGACAGAATCTCGAAGTGTATTCAGATGCTTAGCATAAAATACAACTCTACCCTTATCCTTAAGTAATTTGGAAACATCTGGAGTATCAAAGTCGAGGTATCCTGTAACGTAAATTTTAGTTAATTAATTAATCAACTACTTTATACCATATGGCAATATTAATTTTATTTGATTGATGTAAATCTGAAATCCCTTATTCTTTTACCATTTTCCGTGATGTAGATGATAGGATTTTTATATGTTATGTTGATATATTTCATCAACTCTTTTAATCCTTTTGGATATTCTGAAAGGGAAGATGATGCATTCACCTAAAACATTAAAGTAAATACATATCATTAACATTCTAATACATGACTGAGAAAAATACACAACGTTCTTACAAATTGATCTACCTTTGGTCCAATTGGAATGCCATTACGATCCGCTACAATTGAAGTAAAAGTAAGAAAACACAAAGATTAAGAAATTTAAATCTTTAATATTCATGGGGAAAATGATTAGGTTTAAGTTCATACTTGAAGTGTTTGCACGTAAATCAGTCAGCAAGCTTGGTCTGGCAGGATCAACATTGTCATTGTTTTGTGCATAGTTAGATGTATAGTAGTTTATTCCAATAAAATCATACGAGTTTAAGATCAGATTCTTTTGTTCAAGTGTGAATCTAGGCAATCTCTCCTTCACAAGACTCCTCATAGATTGTGGATAATCTCCGCACACTAGTGGATCCATGAACCTATTATAAATTTTATTAATTAATCACATAAAATTGTTTGGACAAATATAACATAACATACTCATTCTATAAATACTCATTCTCTCATTCCAATGTATTCTCAATTCATTTATGTACTCCTCGTAACCTCATGCATTAGATCCAACATTAAAAAAATATATATATAATGAGATTTCGAAGTATTTAACAAGATGCACCTTACTTACCAACCAAGAGAAAAATCAAGAGCTCGTTTTGCTGCACGTTTGTCTGCAGTAGAATTTGAATAGGGAACAAACCAGTTTGAAATTAACGTGACACCAATCTCACCTTTTTGATGTGCCTAAACATTCCATATCCCAAAATGTGTCAAAAGTATATTAGTTTTTGTATCAATTGTGATAATTAATTAAGGAGAGGAGAGAACCTGATATTTAGCCTTGTAGACATGAACAGCAGCAGCATGAGCAAGAATTTGGTTATGACCAACAATGTATGGTTCAGTTCCAGAGTCTCCACCAAAACAAAAATTCGGTTGCCAAGAAGAGCATCGGCCTGGTGCAAAAGCTCCCCTCGCATAGCCATTTATGGCGAAAATGTATTGCTCGTTAAAAGTGAACCAATGTTTGACTCTGTCACCGAACTCCTTAAAGCAAAGCTCAGCAAAGTCTCGAAAATCATTTCTGACCATTTCATTTTCCTACCGTTACTTGTTTAATTCTTACAAAACCTAAAATAATAAAGTGAATAAGTTTAAACGTAACTTACACAATTTCATCACTCAAGAACCCTTGGTATTTATCTTCTAAAGTTTGAGGAACTTCCCAATGGAAAAGTGTGACATAGGATTGGATGCCTACAATTTAAGAATATTCCATAAATATTTGCTAATTAACTACCTTACCTAACTCACCACTAACCTTTAGAAAGGAGCTCATTGATGAGATTGTTGTAGTACTCAATTCCTGCTTTATGCACTCCACCACTAATTTTTCCAGCTAAATATTTTAAGATATTGAAAGCTTCAGTTAGTTATTTAATGACTATATTAAAGTCAATAGTTATTTAATAAATAAAACCATTCAATAGTCAATTTCATCCTAAAGAATTGAAGTTGTTTTAGTTTATCGAAATAATGTTTTTCCATTTCTTTTAATTCTGATCTGTGTAATTTTATTTCTAATTTCCAATTTTTAATTTCTGATCCAATAACCTATTAGTCATTAAAGTACAATAAGATTAAACTACTGTATTGATGTTTTTAAAAATTTATATTAGTTTTGAGTGATTATAAAACAAAAAAAAAAAAACTAAATTTATTATTTAATATATTTTTTAGAATTTTATAGTTAAAATTCAATTTTTAAATATTAGATTTATAGTTTCTGAAGCAATTTGTTATTTAAAATAATAATTCAATTAAGTGACTATCACAGAAGTTAAATTAGAGAAAAAGAAAGTTAAATCGACAAAAAAAAGAAAAAAGTTTACATTTAGATTTAGGGTTTGATAGAAGTTAATGAAAGGTTTTGAATGAATCTTGAAGGAAGTGTTGTGATATAAAAACAGTTAAGTAGTTGGCAAATTCAACTCTTACCTCTCAACTCTGGAAAGTCAACTTGTGAACATTATGGTATTTTCATCGAATTTCTCTTTCGACAAAGTGCATCATTACAATATATAGTAAACGACATTATATGGTTGTTTGTTCGTAGAATTTCAAACCAATAATTACTAAATACTCCTAAAATAATACAATAAAACGAGTTTTTAACAACAATCATTATTTTTAAATACTCAAAATTAATATATTCTTATTTTAAATATTAATTCTAAATACTCTTAAAAACGATATTCAAACAAGTTTTTGATTATCACTACTAATCATTACTTCTAAATACTCAAAATAATTTTTCATTTAAAATCCTTCCAACTTAAAAAAAAAAACATTTATATCTCCCATATATATGAAACATTATTTTTTATGGAACAAAAAATAAAATCAATATTAGGGTTTACTCTAGAATAGACAATATTATAAAACGATATATGGATGTTTGTTGTTTATTAAGGAAAAAAAACACTGGAAACTTAATTATATCAATGGAATGATATTAGTTTCTTACATGGCAAAATTCTTGGCCAGGATATTGAAAACCTATAAGCATCAAAACCTATACTCTTCATAATACCAACATCTTCCTGTATTATACAAATGAAGATCCGTACGTCAATCAATTTTGCATAATACTTTATTAAAATATATATAATAATAATAATAAGAAGCTAAGATTTAGTTAAATAAACCTTATAGCGGTGGAACTGGTCAACAGCTATAGATCCATTGCTACCATCAAGAATTCTCTCTATCATCAAAAGAACGTAAAGTTTCATTACAAAACCAGCACTAACGAAAAGGAGATATAGTTCATACATGTTGTTAAGAAGGTGAAATCTTCATTTCTCAATGTAAAATCCTCAAAAAGTGAGAGCTTAATGGTGGAAAAGGAGTGACATAATTATAAAGAACCTGGGTGTTGGTGAGTATAGGTATCCCAAATACTGAGTCCTCTATCAGTAGCACCTTCAAACTAAGCAAAGTTCATTCATATTATCCTTTAGAATGAAACATTGTTATGAAAATGGAAACTAGAGTCGAAATTAAACTGTTTGGACCTGGTAAGCAGAAGATGAAGATCCGAAAACAAAGCCTTTAGGGAAGCTGCTTCGCCTTACTGAGCGAATGAGATCACTTGGTTCAACTGCAGCCTCTAACTCAACAAGGCTAAGAAGTAGAAAGACAAGGAAGAGAGAAAAATTAGAGCTATCGAATTTCATGTTTACATATGGTGTGACAATAAAACATCTCTCTAATTGTCTTTTATAGAATGGATACATACAAGAGATAAGAGCTTACACTATTTTATAATTTGTTTACTTGTTATACATTTTAAAAGAAAAACAATTACATAATTTTTACAATGACATAATTAGTTATGTTTTATTTCTTATGTTTTGGATAAAATAAACACCAAGTGGAAATAGAAATCAAGCAACTTGGTTTTTTTTTTCTTCTTTTTCAGAGCTTCAAGGGTTATTTAGAAAATAGGAGTTGATTTTTAAACTGTTTTTAAAAAAATAAGGTAGTTTTCAAACTATTTGTAATGTGTTTGGGGGTGAATCTTTGTTTATAGTGGATAATGTCTCTATCGAATATGCCTCACTAATAAATATACAAATCTCATTTTTGTATTTTCAATTTACACGGAAAGAGTTTTTTATTATTATTTTTTAAAAAGTTTGTTACACCATCAATTTTCTCAATTTTCATTGATTCTTCTTAAAACTATCCATTATATTAAAAAATATCGCTTACTGGGTGTTTTAATGTTGGGGATTTAAAAATTCTTCTATGTTTTATAGGCCCTTCCAGCCCCCCACGGGAGTCAGCCAAGGGAGGTCCTGACCCTCAGGGTTCGGTCAAGCCCAGTTCAGCCCCCTGGAAGTCGGCCAAAGTAGGCCTTGACCCTTTGGAGATTGGCCATGGAAGCCTTGGCCCCTTGGGGATTGGCCAAGGCCATTCTGCCTCCCGCCCCCCTCCCCCTCACCCCCTCTTAGGGGTTGGCCAAAGTAGGCTAGGACCCCCGAGGATCGGCCAAAAAGGCCTTGACCCCTCGGGGGTCGGCCAAGGTGGCCTTAACTCCCATAGGGGTAGGCTAATCCAGCCCTTCCAGGGTCGGCCAAAGTAGGTTTGACCCCCCGAGTCCAAGTGACGACTGGATATGATGATAACGGCCAGGAGATACGCCAAAAGGGCCAAGACCCCCATTTAGGGGCGAGCCGTGGAGGTGAAGACCCTTAACGGTTGACTGAGACCAAAGCCGACCTCGAATGAGATCACTCGAGTAGGCAAAAATCCACATGGTTGGCTATGGAGGTTAGGACTCTTCGGTGGACGAGTCGACCAAGTCCAAGTAACCTTTCTATGACTCTTCCGCTGATAATAGTCACGAGTTACCATGAGAGGGCCAGTATCCCCTTTTAGGGGCAAGTCGTGGAGGTGATGACCTATAAGAGTTTTCCGAGGCCAAAGACGACCTCCAAGGAGATCGGGTGGGCCAATCCAAGTGGGTCGGCCGTGGAGGTTAGGACTCTCCCGTGGACAAGTCGACCAAGTCCAAGTAACGTTTTGGAACGTTGCACCTGTTAGGTTGTAATATCTTGGGGTTACACCAGAAGGCCACACCCCTAAAGGTCAGCCGTAGAGGTGAGAACCTACAAAGGTTGACCGAGTCGAAGTAATTTCCAAGTCAAGACCGTTACACCTCAAAGGGTAACAGTTAAGAGTTACGCCGGTATTCATTTCAGGCTTAATGGTGGACGTTTCTAACGTTCGACCATTAACCCACCACTAAATAAGTCGCATTGGTTACAAGACCGATTGTTATAAGAAGATAGAACATTCTTCATTTAAAGCTAAGTTGAACTACGCTAACAATCCTTGTAAGTTTTTCTAAATCCCAAAGTACTCTAAATTACTCTCCAAAAGCTCTTACTGACTTAAGCATTTGAGGCCCTATGGCTCACACTACTCCAGTTGTTTAAAGGTTTTTTTATTTTGCAAGCTTCTCGTCTTCGGTAAAACAAATTGTACCGTTGATATCTGTTGACCATTTTTCGGCATCAACAGTTGGCTTCGATTGTGGGGACCAATTGTGTTATACACAAAAAATCTTTAATCCTCTATTTTTTTCTTGTGACATGTCGACGTTAAAAATAATAGTCATCACGCTGTCAACGGAGAGTCGGATGTCGAGCACGCTCCAAGAAGAGTTACCGTCATAGAGCGCAACAACGCTCATGTCGAAAACCACCCAGATCCAAAGTTTATAGCTTTAGAAGAACAAGTACACGGAATGGCAAAAAATTTGGGTCATCTCCAGCCTAGAATACCATCGCTGGAAACCAACAAGCACCGTAGTAGGCAGTGAGGCGACAACCTACTAAGAAGAAGGTTTGCGGCAGAGAAGCCAACGCCTTTGATTTGGGACCCTCCAAAAGAAAAAGTTCTAGCCATTGAGGCTCCTAGAGAGGCTCCTTCCAAAAACCCAAGGCCGGTCGAACGACTTTGATAGAGCAGTAATGATCGGAGGAGAGAGCACTCGGTCTACCAAATGATCAGTTCCCGAATGAAAGGTTGTTCAAGAATGCAGCCAGCAGTCAGCCACGAAACACCTTTCAAAGGTCTTCTACCAAATGCCATGCGAAGACCTGAAGTGCCCGGTAGACGAGATTAGATTGGGGACAGATCTAAGAGATGTGATCAACAAGCGCTAGAGGGAAGAAGGACCTGACGGAGCCGAGGACCAACCTTGGTTAACTCAGATTTGTATCCTCCAAGATTAATAGAAGGATGTGAAGAAGTCGCACGACTAGGATGAACTTGACCTAGACAAAATTTAAGATTCCAACCATCAAGGCGTATGATGGGTCCAAGGATTTTGTGGGCACCTAGATTTATATCAGGCATGGATGAAACACCATGGAGTTCGAGATGCAATCAAGTGTTGAGCGTTCTCATTCACGCTTACATGACCAGCCCAGAGATGGTTCACGCAGGTCAAATGAAAGTCCATTCCCTCATTCAGGGAGCTAGCCAGAGCTTTTATCACCAAATTCTTAGGTGGGCGAGATCAAAAAACGTTTATCACTCTTCTACTGATTGTGAAGCAGCGGAGCCATGAGACCCTCCGGGAATACATAACACAGTTCAACAATGAGGCGCTGCAAGTTGAAGGATACACCCATGGTATAGCTTTTGCGTCGGTCGTGGCTGAGCTAAGAGACGAGAATTTCTTTGCTCACTGGATAAGAAAGCCCCGCTCACATATCTCAAGGAAGACGTTTTATTCTTAAGCGTGAGAAGTTAGAAAGTCAGCATTGGTTCGACTATAAGGAGTCGCATAAACGGAGAGCGGAGGAACGCCCAATAAAAAAAGAGAAGACCCACTGAAAAGGGGTGTCATCCAGCAAGTTCGAAAAATACACACCAACAGTGGTTTAAGTAGAACAAATCTTAATGGAGATTTAAGATAAAGAGGACTTGAAATGGCGGAGCCGGATCAAAGTGGGATCCAATAAGAGAAATAAGGGCAAGTACTGCCTAGAGATCACATCGCGAGACCTCAAATTGCTATGATTTGAAGGAATCTATAGAGTCCCTCATCAAAAGAGGACGACTGGACAAGCACGTCGAAGAAGGTGGAAAAGTGTCCGAGTCCCCTTACAAGAAAAGATGAGGCAAAAAGTCATCACCACCTCATGAAATCATAATCATCTTTGGAGGACCTGCTAGAGAAGAGTCCAATCAGAGCCCGAAAGAGAAGGTGAGGCAAGCCAAGGGCGTGCTAAGAGGTGAAGAAGTACGGGCAATGGCAGCATGGATGAACAACTTGAGGTCAGTAACACTGAGGTTGTCGCACTATACCAGCCACACAACGATGCATTAGTGGTGTCTTTGACTGCCTCCAACATTCGCATCAGGAGAATCCTTATTGACGGGGGTAATTTGGCGGATGTACTGTTGCTAAAAGCTTATGACGCTATGAAGTTAGGAAGAGAAAGACTCAAGCTGATACGACAACCCTAGTCGAATTTGGCGAGAGTACTCTAACCCCTAAAGATACTAGGGAGACCAACAAATCATGGGTTAAGGGCGGTCGCATCAAGGTCTCACCAACTAATGTAGTTCCCTACTTCAATAGGGGTGCTGGTCCGAAGAGAATAGTTACGTTTTTATACTATCCCACACTATTTTTATAATTCATAGTACACAACTATTATGACTTTCAATTGACAAAAATTTTATAATAACAAATTTTTAGGTCACATAAAATTTAAGTTTTTTATGTTAAATTTTTTACTTTAATTTTAAATTGACCAAGTTTTTATTTATAAGAGATATTATTAAATTCAGTTTCGCTTAAAGTTAGCTTCAAACTGATTAGACAAGTCAGTTTACATGGATTAACACGTTTGAAAATACAATGATAATTAATATGAAAAAAATTGGATTAAAATAATGTTTTAACCAATAATAATCTAACCAATGAACAATCCCGATAAATTGATAATAATATTCAATTGATGAGTATTACATAATTGATTTCATTTGCAAATTAGAAAATTTTAACATTATTTAAATAAATTAGAAATAAAAAAAAACTTCCGAAACAAAATAATTAGAATAGATAAAGTAACCATTATTAATGAAAATGAGGGATTTTATACAAATGTCACACAAATTATAATATAAAAATTGTACATACAAATAAAATTAAAAAAAAAAAACACACATATATAACCCCTCCACCAAAAACCAGATCCAAATGAGTTAATACCCGCAATTTTTTTACAAAATCTACAATCAAAACAAGTTATTGTCAGCCACTTTTCTACTAAAATTTACATCCAAATGAGTTATTACTGTAACTTCATTACAAAAATCTATATTCAAACGAGCTATTGGCTGCAAAAAAACTATCCAAAAAAATCTACATTCAAACGACCTATTATTTGAATCATTATTTTTTATCATTCAAAATAACGCATTATTTAACTACTCAAACTAACTCCTCTTCCAAATATATATCAAACAAATCCTTAGCAATTATAAATATTTTAAAGTAATGTATCTTACATAATCATTAGTTCTCTATCATTAATATTTATTTATAAATATATCCAATCTAATAATAATTAGTTTTTTATTGAATATATTAAATTAAATCCTCCAAATTAATATGTCAAGGGTAGTGCAACTATTCAAAGTAATCTGACCATGTTTTTTTTTACCACTTATCTCAAATTTAATCGTGTAATGAATATGTTTTTTTTACCACTTATCTCACATATTTAATCGTATAATGAATCTGTTAATTAATGTTAAATTATATCAAATTTGAATTTTATTGACTAATAATTTTTTTTATTTTGAAGTGTTTATGATTTTGAGTTTGAATAATTTCAACACATTTTTGAATCCTTCCAAATTCAAATGAAAAAGTTATTGACAAATAAAGTTTGAAAAAAAAAGCATGAAAAACATTCTTTTTCTTTTCTTATCTTTTTCCTTTTATTGTCAAACTTCTCATTTGTCATAAATCAACGGTCACGTTTAATCTCCTCTCTATTATATTCCTTGTCTTATATATATATCATTATAATAAGCTCCAACAACCATTGATTACTTCACACGTTTTTTAAACGGTATTGCAAATTTTGTGAAGAAGTTGCAATGTTCAACTTGTGCATTTTGCCTAAGATGCTATATTGTAAGATTTATTTTTCTGTCTTTGAAATTTGTATTAACTTGTACGTGCACCTTGTGTAATGGCCCGAAAAATGCAGCTAGACTTGAAGGGTAATTACTACCCATGCTATATTTACATTTGACCTGAACCAATTAAATAATGAACAATTCTTAATTGTAACTCAAATTTTAATTTTCTATTGATAAAAGTTTTTGGCAAGTTTGTTTATAATGCATAACATGTTATAAATGATAATAGTGTGGAATTTAATCAATGATGTCATAAGTCTAATGCAAAATCAAAGTGGCTTATAAGACCATGACTACGATCTTTCTAGCTCATCTCAATGAACAATCACTACATGCTTCAGTACTTGAAAAATGTTAAATAATAAATGATGAATATATTGAAATATTCTCAGAGTTCCTTCTAAAGGATATTCATTTAAGAAGACATACATAAGTTGAAATATAGAAACACAAACTTAGAAACCAACAAGCTCGCAGTTTTAAATTTGAAATATAACCAACGATCTAGACCTACTAGCTCGCAGTGTAAAAAAAGTTAATCAGCAAATACACCAAACATTTACAAGATCAACAAATCAAAATAATTGATATCGTATAGACCAACAATATTGTAATGCATAATATTGTCATTAGCACAAAAGCTCTAACTCCCCAACTAGGAACTCAAATAATCATTTAATATAGTCATCACTATAACTCTCTGATCCATAATCAGACGGTTATATCACGGAGGTTACTAATGCATAAAAAAATTTTAAAACTTGTGACAGAATTTTCTGAAAAATATAGAAAATCTAGACGGGTAAAATATTGTCTATACAATTCAAATCATTAAAAAAAAGGTTCTATCATGCTCAAAATAAATCCATTATTCTATCTGGAGAATACAAACAGGCATATTTCGAGAACTTAGCTTCGGAACAACATGTCAACAAACAATATGCAAAAGTCAAGTTGAATAATTATCCAAAAGAAAACGAGGAACAACTCGAATTTGTATTGGAGGAAGAGGATAAGGAAGATACAGAAATGAGTAGCAATGTAATAAAAGCCAACTCAAATAAAAAAACAATAGAGCTACCTGTCATCAAATTCCTTAAAGATGCCTTATAAAAAAATAAAATATTTTTTTAGAGTATAATATTGTAATCGTTAAATGAAGAATGGAAAGTGATCGTGAAAAAGAAGATACCGAATAAGGTAAAAGATCTTGAAGAATTCACTATATCAGTATCCATTGAAGGGCTAACATTTAGAAAGAGCTTTATGTGATTTAGGTGCCACTATTAACCTGATGCTTTTATCTATTTATAAAAAAAATTGGTAAATGAGAAGCGGCACCCGTAACAGTAGCATCATAACTTGCAGATAGATCTATTACTCACTCTGAAGGAAAATTGTGGATATTTTGGGTTCAAGTAGTTTAAATTTTTCTTTCCATTAATTTCATAATTTTGGATTACGAGATTGATAAGATGTAGCAATTATAAAAGAATAACATTTTCTAAAAACAGGGTGGATATATACGAATGAATGATAACCTTACGAATGAATGATCAACGAGTATAATTTAACAGTTTGACGGAATGAAATACCATTTTGACATTGAAGATTGTTATGGCAACAAAATTTAGAAAATACAATTGAACACATTATAGAGTAAGAACTGCAAAGGCAAGATTAGTACTAATGCGAAATCTTTCAAGAAGAATTCAATACGGGGAAATAAAATGAGTACAAATATGAAATCTTGCAATTAGAATTCAACATGAGTACAAATACGAAATCATTTAAATTTAAGAGATTGAATATCAACTGTGAAACCATTAATATTAAAAGAACCGCCAACATTAGAGTTGAAACTTTTGCAAGGGCATTTAAAATACACATTCTTAGGAGAAAAGAAAACTGTAGCTACCATTATTTCTGCAAAATAAAAATGTCTTTTATCTAAGAAAGAAGCTAAGCCTAGGTTAACTATCAAGGTGTTATTGCTTCAAGAATTTGATATTGAAATTTTAGATAAAAAAGATGCGGAAATGTAGTGGCAGATCACTTATCTAGAATAGAGAATTCCATAACAGAGAATGAATAAATAGAAATCAAGGAATATTTTTCAGATAAGAAGGTTTTTGCTTTAGTATAAATCAAGAAAGTAGAAATACCTTGGTTTGAAGATTTGGTAAATTAATTGGCAACTGATATTTTACCTCTAGAACTTAGCAAAATATAGGAGAAAAGGTTTTTACATAATTCATTCTTTTACATTTGGGATGAACCTTATTTATATAAACAATGTGCCGATGGGATTGTGAGAAGATGTGCAACCAAGTTAAAGCAAAAGAAATTCTACATCAATGTCATGCTACCAAATAATGGAGGACTATTTGAATGAACAATTATCATGAAGTAAAAATATATCAATCAGGTTGTTTATGGCCTTCCATTTTTAATGATGCTTATTATTTTGTCTCCGTTTGTGATCATTACTAGCAAAGAGGAAATATAGGAAGAATGGGCAAAATGCCATTAAACTACATTTTAAAAAAGTTGAACTATTTGATGTCTCATTAGTAGATTTCATGGGATTTCGCAAACGCGAAACCACTATTATGTTGGAGCTGCAACTTCTCTATCAACTCTCTCAACTATTGGTCTTTAAACTGTGCTTCTATAATGAGTTGCCTCAACATCGGCTGAACTGCTAATTGGGCTAACTTAGCGGTAATCTATTGGACCATCACTACAATGTCTACTCACTCTAAATCTCGACGCATAGATGTCTGGGTTGTGATCAACGCATTGGAGTGTGACGCCTTTCTGCTCAAGGCATCAGCCATCATATTAACCTTACCTAGATGGTACAGGATCTCAAAATCATAGTCCTGTACCAACTCCAACCATCTCTTTGTCTCATGTTCAACTCTTTCAGAATGAAGATGTACTTAAGACTCTTGTGATTTGTGAAGATCTGTATCTTTTTGTCATACAAATAATGTCTCCAGGTCTTTACTTTAAAGACTACTGCAGCTTAACTCTAGATCGTGGGTCGGATAATTTTGTTCATATGTCTTCAACTGTCTAGAGGCATAAGCCGCCACCTTTCCTCGTTGCATTAGGATACTACCCAACCCTTTCTTTGACACATCGCTATATACCACAAAGTTCTAAGTACTTTCTTGGGGACTGTCAACACTAAGGCCAAAACTAGCCTCTTCTTTAACTCATCAAACATCTTTGACATTCTTCTCTTCACTGAAACTTACAACCCTTTTTCGTCAACCGAGTCATAGGTCCAACTATCTTGGAAAAGTTCTCTATAAATCTTATATATTAACCAGCTAAGCTGAGAAAACTTCTCATGTCTGCCACCGACTCGGGCATAGGTCAGGCACTGGGTTCCTCAATCTTGGCGAGATCTACTGAAATTCCATCACAAGAAACAACGTGACAGAGGAAAGCCATCTTCTCCAACCAAAACTCGCACTTTGAAAACTTGGCATACAACTAATTCTCCCCAAAGCTGACAACACCTCCCTTAGGGGTAATTCGTGCTCCTCTCGAGTCTTCGAGAATATCATAATGTCATCAATAAACACGATGACAAAGTCATCCAAGAATCCCTTGAACATTGTATCCACCATGTCCATGAAAGTTGGGAGGGCTATGGTAAGTCCAAACGACATTACCACAAACTCGAAGTCCCCATAACGAGACATAAAAAGCCATCTTCGAATTATCCTCATCTCGGATCCTCAACTGATGGTATCCCTATCGCAAATCTATTTTGGAGAAGACCGAACCTCCCTACAACTGGTGAAACAGATTGTTAATGCTCGGTAAAGGGTACTTATTCTTTACAATCAGCTTGTTTAATTCTTGATGATCGATGCATAACGTCATAGATCCATCCTTCTTTTTGACAAACAGACTGCATGCCCCACAACGACACCCATGGACGAATGAAACCTTTATATAACAACTCTTGCAGTTGCACCTTCAATTCCATCAATTCTGCCGAAGCTATGCGATACGAACGCCTTAGAGATAGGAACTGTCCTAGGCTCAAGTTTTATAACAAAATATGTAGCTCTAGGGGGCGACAATCCCTGCAATTCCTCAGGAAAAATATCTTAGAATTCTTGAACTGATGACACATGTTCCAATGTCAGCTTCTTAGTCTCAACTAATATCTTGGCTACATAACCCTAAGCTCCTCGTGCCAATAACTTTTCTACTTTCTCTATTGAAACAAATCTCAGACACTTTCCGGGTTTACAACCTAAAAGTTTAAAACTTTTCCCTATGGGTGGTCGAAACATGACTTCCCTCTCTCGACAATCAATAGTTACATGGTTATCAGCCAACCAATCCATGCCCAAGATAACATCAAACCTACTCATCGAAAGCACTATGAATGTTGCAGGTAATACAACACCAAAAAGAGAAACTTGTCCACTCCTTACCTTCTCGAAGGCAAACATACTAACTCCAGATGGCGTCTTAACACACAGTTTAAAGCCCAAAGGCTCTAACTTCAAACAAGCTTGCCTCACAAACGAGGCTGATATAAATGAATGGGAGGAGCCAAAATTAAATAATACATAAACAACATAATTAAACTAGATAGAGTACATTGAACGATACTGTCTCGCTGCACAACCTCTTAAGTATTTGTGGCAAAAACCTGGCCCTGCTGTTACCTTAACTTAACTTTCGGTTGTTGGTTCAAAGGTTCTTTAACTGTTTGAGTGCATTTGCCTGACAAAATGTCATTCCTTTCTACACTAGTAGCAAGTCTTTCATGTAGTGAAATGACTAGTATGATAAGATTGCATGTACGGTAATGATGGGTCTAGCAGTCCAAACCCTGGTAGTAATTCTGACGAGGCCTACTATCTTTGTTGACACCTCTACTTACGTTGCTGCCTTCAGGCTTGGAGAATTTTGAAGCATCAAACTTCTTTTTCGAACCAGAGTTATGAGAATTACCTACTGGAGAAGAATTTCCACGGTGAAACTTTTCATGATCTATCTTGGCTAATTCTAAAGCGTCTTCATATGTTTGCGGCTTATAAGCCTTCACATCTTGTTAAAAAGTCTGGCTACAAATTCCTATAAAAATTGTCCGGCCTTGCTAAAGTCATCAGGAATCAATCTTTCCGCAAACTATCTATAGACAGTGAATTTTTTTCTTATATTCACCAACTGGTCTGATGCATTGCTTCAGATTCACAAACTTTATAATCATTTCCTGCCTAACTGCCGCATAATAGTATTTCTTTAAAAAAGCCTCTCAAAACTCGCTCTAGTGGCTGCGATTGACCCAGCTGTTCTAGCTCCAATGATACCCTTCCACCACCATTTAGCACGAATACCACACAACGAGTACGCTAGTAGTCAAGGCAATTCATGTTCTCGAATATGTCCTTAATCTTGATCAACCACTCTGTCGGCTTCACTGGATCATCTTTTGTTGCATCAAAGGTAGAATGATCCCATTTCCTGAAGGTATTAATTTATTTTCCTTCAATTGTGGTATTCTCATTGCCTTCGAGTGGAGGTACTGAAACCTCTGGTTCTCTCACTGGAACCTCTAGTGCAACTGGCATCGATGGTGCTGGTGGAGCTCTCTAATCTCTTTGAGCATAATTATTTAACTAGGTCTGAACACTAGGTGCATATTGCTCGAACATGCCACTAACCATGTCCTAATGGCCGTCATGATCCCAACATTTACTCTTGCCCTAATAGGGGGCGTGCGACGTCCTTCGCTTTTACACTTGAGGTGGTGCATAGGGTGTCCCAATAAACGACGGCTAAATTCCATTGGGTGATGTTGTCGAGATTTCGGCGCCAGTCTCTAGGTTAACCAAGGGTCAACTACAGGTATAGCATCGCTCTGTCATACTCTCTTGTTTCATCTGTAACATGTCAACTTTAATCCTGAAGCAGGACTAGCCCAAAACCACAAGTATTCATGCTAGTTAACAAGTGATACAAAGTATGAACTTAAGATAGTTTCCAACCCGTACCTAATGTCGAACTGACTGAGGACAATGAACTTATCGACTTACGTTATAAGGTAGTCTACATAATCTATGAGTCTGGGCTCCAATACCAATTGTAAGAACTCGACTCAAATGAGTCCTAAACCGAGTCTTTAGTCATGCATGACTTAAAGGTTTGTTTATTAAAGAACACCAAGACAATTAAAACCCTTCAATAATACATGCATTTCAAGGAAACAAATTTAATGCATCAAAATAATTCATAAAATTCAACCATAGTAAAATAAGCAAAAATCTAAATGACATGGTTCATAAAAGAAATGCAGAAATAACAAGAAAAAGAACTCAAATGGACTAGTCGCTCGTTTTCATGGTCTGCCTCTAGCCTTCTTAGTTCGTCGATCTAGCGTGGTCATGTAATTGAAATGTTGTTTTAGAGAAAGGGTGAGTATTTGAAAATATCGAGCAAGAGCTCCCCTAAAGAAGTATAACATACTAAATAATTTGGCCAAATCCTAACAATATTCACCATTAAATAAATTTGGAAATATCAATTGTTTCTTGTTCAAATTTCTAAGTAACAAATCCTAAGCTCCACATTCACCTAAATCAAAACTCATCAATAATATACTAAAAGTATAACA
>JBBMEG010018078.1:0-27760 GCA_037832605.1 Cyclanthera cordifolia | reverse complement strand
TTACATCGCTGAAAAGTGCCATCAGCATTTGTTTTTGCTTTAAAGACCCATTTGCAACCAACTAGATTGACATTATCTGGAGGAGGAACCAAACTCCATGTTTTGTTTGCAATAACGGCGTTGATCTCTGAGTTCATGGCATCTCTCCATGGAATAGAGCTTAATGCTTGTCGAGTGTTCTTGGGTTCAATGTGTTGAGGAACAGAGACTTCGGTCTTGGTAACATAAGCCCATTTCTTTGGTTTCACGATACCATCTCGAGCCCGTGTGACCATAGGATGTACATTGAGTGTTGGTGGTGGGGTAACTTGTCTCTGAATTTCAGTGGATGGGGAGGCAGGAATGTCTGTGGTGACAAGATCTTGGGAGACATCGGCTGCTGCAAGGGGTTCCACGGGTGAAGGACAAGGAATAGAAGATGTTGGGACAGGGTTCGGTGAAGACAGAACAGGGGACGCAGGATATAAGGCAAGTAGAGGAGTACTGGGTAAAGGGACATAGATAGGTATTGAGGCCGATGGTGAATGGGTAGAACAGTCGGTGTCAAGGAAGTGTTGTTTGAACGGAAAGGTAGACTTGTCAAATTTAACATGTCGAGAGAGGTACACGTGACCATTGGATGCAAGACAACGATATCCTTTATGGCTTTCACTATAACCAAGGAATACACAACGAGTACTATGGAAGGAGAATTTGTGTTTTTGATAGGACCGTAGGTAAGGATAACACGCGGCACCAAAGACACGAAGAAAGGTATAGTCAGGGCATCTCTTATACACACACTCCCAGGGAGACTTGTTCTTCAACACAGGAGTAGGAAGTCGGTTAATGACATACACAGCAGAGACAAAAGCATCCCACCAAAATTTTAATGGCATCGAAACTTGGGAAAGGAGAGTGAGGCCCATTTCAACGATGTGACGGTGTTTACGTTCAACTATGCCCTTTTTTTGACTGGTATGTGGACATGAATGTCTAAATTCTATGCCATATTGGTGAAGAAGACTAGTGAAAGAGCGAAATTCTCCCCCCCCAGTCACTTTGGAGAGCTTTTATGGTGGAAGAGAAGCGATTTTCAACTAAGGCTTTATATTGAACAAAGGCAGTTAAGGCATCTCCTTTGGTTTTTAATGGGAAAATATGAGTGAATCTGCTAAAATTATCAACAAAGCTTATGTAGTAATAATAGCCAGCAGTAGAAGGGAAAGGAGACGGCCCCCACAAGTCACAATGCACAAGATCAAGAGGTTGAGAAACATGAAAGTTAGATAGAGTAAAAGGTAGAGCATGAAATTTACCAAATTGGCAAGATTCACAAAATTCATTATTATTTATAGACAAAGAAACATTACAAGATTTCAAGACATTGAGTAGAATAGGAGTGGACGTATGACCAAGACGACGGTGCCATGTAGTTTTTGACACTTTAGACAAAACAGAAGGCGGGAGACTCGAAGATAGACCAAGAAAAGACTTGTTGCAGACAGTTGTTGCTGCTATAGCATGGCAAGGGAAAGATGCAGAAGGTGAGGGACTGAAAGAAGATCCAGTAGTAGAGTTGTTTGGTTTCCAAGATGTAGCTAAAAATGGTAAAGGCCATTTTTAAGAACCTCTCGCAGCAGAACCTTCTGTGATTCCCGATCCTTCACAAGACAAAAACATGGGTGAAACTCAACAAATACATCATTATCAGCAGTCAGTTGAGAAATACTCAATAAGTTGTGAGAAATAGATGGCACATGAAGCATTTTAGATAGATAAACAGCATTTCCATAAGTGTTACCAATAGAATTTGATCCAGTATGAACAATGTGCAGTTTAGAACCATTACCAACACTGAGTTTTGTCTTACCAGAATACTTGTGGCAGTTCTGAAGGTTACCTGAATCAGAGGTTACATGATTAGTTGCTCCACTGTCAGCAAGCCAGTACGGGTCGTTCACAGTTTCAGGCGTTGCAACAAGAGCAGCACTGTTATTAAAAGGACGGCGAACCGTACGACTACTCATTCCATTCGGATTATTGTAGTCCTCATCAAATCGTTGGTAGCAGTAGGGGAGGTGTGACCATCACGATTACACAATTGACAATGATATTTCGACTCACCAGATGTGGGACTCATAGAGCCAGAAGTAGCAGAATTAAAATTTCCAGCATTGTTGTGGTTTGATCCATTACGCCCCCCCCCCCTGAGTTTGCGCCACCACGACCCCTGCCACGAGAATTTTGGCCGCGACCACCTGAACCACGACCAGTATGTCGCTGCCCACGATTGGAAGCTGCAACCGGGTCAGTAGACAGAGGAGTTATAGAAGAAGAGGGTCTATACCTGGTTAATGTGCCTTCATAGGTAATGAGAGTTGAGTGAAAGTCCTGCCATGACGATGAAGTATTCCATCATTTTGGTTGAGCCTTTCTTTGTATTTTGCAGTATTTCTCTCAGTTGGTTGATTGGCTAAGACCATACCTCTCCAAAGAAGATAGTTTCTCTCATCAAGTTTACCTTGGTGCGCAGAAGGTGCTAGGGTTCCAATCGACACGGTTCCAGGACTGGTATTACTGGCGGACGACTGATTGCTTTCAGCCATTCTTGGCTCTAATACCAAGTTAGAAAGTGTGGGCATCCATCTCAAAACTAATTGGCAATGAGAGGAGTAGCCCACCTTGTGTTATATGTGGCTAAAGGACTCCCCACCTTACCGATGTGGGATATTTGAGATCCTCAACATAGCCATTTTTAGGTGAACTAGGATAAATTGATGTCCATTTCTCTTCCTTAAACTTTTATAATTATCGTTGTTGATGCTTATAATTTAGATTGCTTTATCTATATTTTTAGCATCAAGTTTTCAAATTGTTGATTCCATAATTTGATTTTGATACGAGTTTGATCTTGGAAAAGACTTTAATATATATTTTTGTCTGAGTTGCTGAAAATTTAGATTGTTATATATTGTTGGTATTGTGACCATTTTAGCCTATCAAGTGGTATCAGAGCCAAGTTATAGAACGATGACTGGAGCAGATGAGAAATTAGTGATATTTAATTGATCGGATTTTATCTTTTGGATGTGATATACATTGGATTATTTATATTCCAAGGATTTGCATTTGCCATTGGAAGGAAAACTCGATGATATGAGAGAAGCTAAATGGAAAAAAATGGACATGAAAGTGTTAGAGACCATTCGCTTAACATTGACAAAGAATGTGCAAAGTAATGTTGCGAAGGTGAATACAACGAAAGAGATGATGACAACTTTGTTCAATATTTATGAAAAACTCTCGGTCAACAAAAAGTGTATATCACAACTAGATTTTTCAATTTGAAAATGACGAAAGGTACATCTATCACTAATCAGATCAATGAATTTGATTTATTGGTAAATAAATTAGTTGTCGTTGAATTAGAATTTTCTAGTGAAGTATGCGGTTTTGTTGTTGAGATCTTAACCTGATAGTTGGAAAACGAAGAAATCTGTAATTTCAAATTCACGTGGGAAGAAGAAATTAGAGTTTTCATTAGTTCCAGATTCTACTATTGCATAAGAGATTAGTAGAAGAGATTCAAATGTTGATTCTTCTTCTAGTTCAGCGTTAAATGTGGATAGAGATAGAAGCACTAACCGAAATCAATGAATCGATGTAAATCAAGAAACAACAGAAGCAAATCAAGAAATAAAAATTTTGAATGTTGGAAATGTGGTAAGTATGGACATTTGAGAAGAAACTGCAAGACCCCAAAGAAAATAGAGGGAAACAAGCTGGTGCAAAAGTTGTTGCAAATGAGTCACAAGATGCTCTAGTTTTGGCAGTTTAGTGTGCTCATAATACATGGTTTATTGATTTAGGTGCATCATTTCATAGTACAGGTTAGCGTGACATTCTTGAGAACTATGTTGCGAGAAATCATGAAAATTCGATGTATTTTCTGTTTTCAAAACATGAAAGGTTATGGTTGAGAATGAGACAAGTCTGAAAGTAAAGAGTTTGAGATTAGATAACGACGACGAATATGTTAGTGGAGAATTTAAAAAGTATTGTGTAGACAGTGAGATTGTGATGGTAAAGACTATTCCATGGACACCGCAACAGAATGGTGTGGCAGAGAGAATGAACTGAACGCTAAATGAGTGTGCCAGAAGCATGAGATTACATGCTTATTGCCTAAGACGTTCTAGGCTGACCATACCGTTAGACTTCAAGTTGCCTAAAGAACTCTGGAGCAATAAGCAGGTAAACCTTTCTCATCTAAAGGTTTTCGACTGTGTGTCTTAATTCACATTGATGTTGCAAAAAGGAGTAAACTTGATTCTAAATCCAAAAAGTGTTACTTTATTAGATATGGTGGAGCTAAGATGGGCTTTAAGTTTTGGGACGACCAAAACAAAAAGATAATCAGAAGCAAAGATGTTATCTTCAATTAATTTTTTTTTGTTTAAGAACAGAACAATAGTTGACTCAAAGATAGATAAAGGAAAGATGAGAAGACTCAACATGTAAGTTTCCTGATGTTAAAGACTAAAACAATAGTTATTGCAGATTAGAATCCAATTACTCTTGAGCAAACAGTTGTTGAAACTGAGAAACCATTTGTTGAAATTGATAAGCAGACTGCGGGCCATAAGGAAGTTCAGAGTACGACACCTTCAACAGTTAGAAAGTCTAGTAGAACTATCCAACCACCACAAAGGTATTCCCCAAGTCTTAACTATATTTTATTGACGGAGAGAGGTGAACCCGAGTACTATGATGAGGCGGTTTAAGTTGATGATTCTGTCAAGTGGAAGTTGGCATGAAAGATGAGATGAATTCTCTTATAAAGAATCAAACATGGAAACTAGCTGAGTTACCCAGAGGTAAGAAAGCTTTGCAGAACAAATGATTTTATAGAATCCAACAAGAACCCGATGGCAGCAAGAGATACAAAGCAAAGGCAATAGTCAAAGGCTTTCAGCAAAAGGAAGGTATTGATTTTAATGAAATATTTTCTCCTGTGATTAAGTTAACTGCGATTAGAATTGTATTGTCAATAATGGCAGAAGAAGATCTGTTCCTGGATGTAAAAACAACTTTTCTTCATTGTGATTTAGAAGAAGAAATTTACATGGTACAGCCATAGGTTTCACAGTTCCAGGACAAGAAAAAATTGTCAGCAAACTTTAGAGAAGCTTGAATGGTCTCAAACAAGCACCTAGACAGTGGTATAAGAACTTTGACAATTTTATGTGCAACAATGGATTTTAGAGGTGTCAGACAGATCATTTTTGCTACATTAAAACTCGAGGTAACTTTAGGTAACTCGTACATTATTCTACTATTATATGTTGACGACATGTAGATAGCAGGTGTGAACGAATAGGAAATTCTTAAGATAAAACTTGAATGATCTCAAGAGTTTGATATAAAAGATTTGAGAGCTGCCAAAAAAATCTTAAGAATGAGAAATGAACGAAAAGATGGTATATTAACATTGTCATAGAAAGAGTATGTGAAAAAAGTGTTAGATAGATTTAGCATGGAAAATGCAAGGTGACTACTCCTTTAGCTTGTCATTTTAAATTATCTAAGGAGCACTCACCTACTGCCGAGCAAGATCAAGATTATATGGCTAACGTGCCATATGCTTCAGCTATATGGAGCCTGATGTAAGCTATGGTTTGCACAAGACTCAATATTGCACATGCAGTGGGAGTTATTAACAGATATATGAGTAATCGAGGAAAATAACATTGGGATGTAGTGAAATGGATAATCAGATCATATTTGAGAGGAACATCTGATTATGCTCTACATTTTAAGCAGACAGATTTTAAATGCAGAGTTATGTTGATGCAGATATGACAGGTGATACAGATGGCATGAGAAGTACTATCGGATATGTTTTTACTTTTGGTAATATTGCAATTAGCTGGGTATCAAGATTGCAGAAGATAGTAGCTCTTTCTACTACAATAGCTGAGTATGTTGTAGTTACTGAGGTAAGTAGAGAAATGATATGGCTTCAGTCGTTTCTCAGTGACCATTTTAACCTATCTTGTTTAAATAGCAAAGAAGATCTGCACGAGAGTGTACAAAGCCAAGATTCTTCAAGCAAATAGTTAGCTTTTCAAACCAAGCTTGTTTCAAACCATGAACAACATGTTTGTGGAGGATTAGAATTAAGTAAAGCTGAGAGTTCAGTTAATCCATGTTTGGTGAACATGTTAAGTTAAGATGGATTAAGTTAAGCTGAGTGTTGTTTGGTGCACGGATTAAGTTAAAATGAATGTTAATTACTTAAGTTTAATTTTATTTATCATTTTTCAATTTAAAAAAATTAATAGAACTTCAACATTTTTTAAATGATTCATACTCTTATTTTGTTTTTACTTTCATTTTTTCCTTCACAATGTATAAATGACAAAATATATATGTTTCATTTAAAATAGTAACATCATAATAATCATTCCGCCGGCTAATTATAATTTTGAGTTTTTTCTATAAAACTATTATTTATTAAAATCTATTATTTTAAGTTGACAATTATTCAAAATCTGAAAAACTTATAATATTTCTTTATAATATTTCTTTAGGTAAGTTTTGTATTAAATTAGAAAATAACTACTTAAAATATATGTGATTTATGATCATTTTGAATAGCTTTCATGATAATTACTCCATGATATTTTGTTGTACTTTAGTTATGGACAATGTGTTAGTTATAGTTATTGAGATTTATAATAACCAATTATGAAAAGTATTAAAATTTGATATCTATCTAAAAATTAATTATGTATTTAAAAAATACATATATATAATTATGTTAATTATGTTAAGAACTATAGTAATTTTATTTGACTTAGCGTTTATAATATTCACAAAATAAACACATATTTTATAAGATTAACAAAATAAAACTCAACTTTTAGAATATTAACAAAATAAGAAGCAAATTACCCATTTTAAGTTTTTCTTTCCATCATCCATCAAATTTTAACTCGTCATATAATATCAATAAAATTAATGTTTTCTATTCCACTGATAAAATGAAGTGAAAAAAGATCGTATAAATCATCCACCAACTACACAAAAAATATAATAAATTTTTATATTTAAATCATGAAAATAATTGTTTATATTTCGAAATTTAATAAATTGTAATTTATTGAAGAAATTTAAAAATCGTATATAATAATGAAATTAATTATTTTTTCTTTGATAAATTTGAAATTTTATATTATATTCAATATTACTTGTTGATATCATATCTTATATATGTTAAGTATAAAATAATTAAAAAATCAAGTAAAATTTTAAATCTAAGTTTTAAATTTATATATAATGTTTGAAAAACCTGATTAAAGAGCTGAATTTCAAAAAAGGAGAGAGAAAGAGAATATAGAAAGATTATTGTTGAAATTGGTGAAGAGTTAACTTAATCTAAGGTTTAGAGGGATTAAGCTAATCGTGTTAAGTTAACATTTGTGATAAACACGCCCATAAAGTTTTTGCAACAAACACACATTGCGAGACCCATTAGAAGAGTTAAGCCAATAGGTTGTTTCATATACATTGTTTCAAACAAAACTCCATGTAAAAATGCATTATTCATATCAATTTATCGAATAGTCCAATTATATGTCAAAGAAAGAGTGAGTAATGCACGTATAGTGATAAATTTAACAACCGGACTAAAGGTCTCAAAACAAATCACATTAGTTGTTTGATGGAACCCTTTGGCCACAAGGTAAGCTTTATAGTTCCTTTTAATTTTAAAAATTCATCGGCTTCCAACAACCTTTTGATCCCTTGGTGTTGGTCCATGTTTTGTTTATCATAAGTGTATCATATTCTTCCTACATTACACGCTTACAATAAGTGTATTTCAAAGCTTTCTTAACATTAGGTGGTTCACACTCATCATACACCTTTGCTATCAAAGCTTTTGGCTTAAAAATGGCACTTTTTCCTCTGGTTTGCATAGGGTGTTTATTGAAACATGGTAAAGGAGCACTAGAGGGAGACAAAGTAGGAACAACTTCATTTTGAAAATCCACATTAGTAGTTTTAATTATCACTATGTTTTTTCTGTTTTCTACACCATAATCTCTCTAGGTTTGCCCTCTTCCACCTCTTTTATCATTTTTTCCAGCAACTTCGCCTCTGTCTCTTTTTCAATACTTCAAGCTCTTTTTTCTTCCTTTCATACTCCATACTCCTCCCTGCTGCCTCTTGCCTCCATTCTTCTCGAACATACTCTGACAAAAGTTTGAAACGTTGCCAGGCTTCATTAGCCACACGAGCATTCGTCCTCTTCATCATTTCCTCACCAATGCTTCTGAACTTCTCTAAGATCTCCATGGCTAGAAACAAAATGACTCTGATACCGATTGATAGAATCCAAACAAGATCAAAAACCCAAACTTTGTATTGAAATATAAAAGATAAAAGAAATACGAACTAACCAAGTATTTGGTAGGACTTGGAACCTCCCATTTCTAGAGAATAATCTCTTGAGCCCACATGTTTTTACTCAATATTTGGATGTCTTCCTCACTCACGCATCCCCTCTATTTATAATCATATTCTCTGAAAAACCCTCTAACTAATTGCTCATATACTCTTATATTAATTTCTTTTCTCTAAATACCCAAACCTATCAATATACACGGTTTAGATCGAAAATCAAGTTTATAAAAATTGTAAGGATGAAGATAAGGAAAGCACTTACATCCAAAAACAAGAAGTTACAAATAGTCCGACACCCGACCAAAGAGCTGCTGCAAGGGACTAATACCATGAAGCACTTGAGTAGGCAACCTATTAATCAAGTAGATAATTGAGAAAAAAAGGCATCATCTAAAAAATGAAGAGTCAAGGATGCATGAGATAAAAGAGTTAATCCAGATTCAACTATATGCCTACATTTTCTTCAACTATTTGAGAAATTGAGTGCTTTCTTTCTTTAGATAAGCCATTAACAAATTGAATTATTCTCAAAATGAGAGAATGAAACAAAAGAAAGTTTAACTAATAACAGAGCGATATATGGTATCAATAACAGCTCTTTCTTAACAAAAACTCTTATTTCTATTAATCAACAAACAATAATAAAAAATAAATAGAGAAATAAGCTAATATACAATGATGGAGTAGGATATCAAACTTACATTAGAAGCTTATTCTTGTTAAGCTTTTGAAACTAAATATTAATATTTCTCAAACATAAAAATCATTACATGACATTGAAGACGACATTCTTTCATCAACAAGCATGAGAAACAATCAATGGATTACAACTCTATTCTATGCTCCTTTGATTCTTCTCTTACAAGTACAATAATCTTTAGACAAACATCATTCTTCAGACAATTTAGTAGCTTCAGATTTCATATAGTTTCGGTAACTTCGATCTTCATATATGATAAAAGCTTCATCTTCAAGAAAAAATTTATATTTTCAATCCACAAGAAGAAAACTTTTGATTGATTGCAATCTTTAAGGAGTTTTTTTGTAACTTTAATCATTAAGACTACATGAATGACTTTTGGATTTCAGAGAAAAACTTCTAGTCACTTTCTCTCCCGTTCTTTTTACCAACCCCTGCAAATGAAGGAAAGACTCCCTATTTATTGAGTTTTTATGAACCATGACATGGGCCAGCAGATGGGCTTTGGAACAAAATATCTTCATGGACTTGAGCTTGGATCAATCACTGATCAACTTTGGCCCAAATGTCTTTATGGGCTAGGCTTGAGCCATTAATTGGGCTTTGGCCCAAATGTCTTCAGGTAATAAACTTGGAACAATATATTTTTATGAAACCATTTTGGCCCCAATCTATTTTAATATAAAGTTCTAAATTAGTGTAATCTTAATGCAATTTTGAAAAACTTTTTCAAAGATAAAAGGATATGTCACCAGTCCATATCTTACGACTGCATATTTTATCAATACAATGTCGTCAAAAAATTTTCTTTTAGAACACTTCTTGACTACTTTAAAACTTTGTTTCCCAATGTTAGACTATACTCAAATAAACCAATTAGAGTTTTGGGGTGTATTTGCTATGTTCACCTTCTTCAATTTTGCTCAGTCAAAACTTGAACCTCGTGTGACTAAATGCATTTTTTCGGCTATAGTGCAAAATAAAAAGGGATATCAATGCTATGATCCTTTCAATAAAAAGATATTTTGAAAGTTTGGATGACACCTTTGTTGAGCATGAATCATTTTTTAACAAAAAATTGCTCCAGGAAAGAATTTTAACAATGAAGAAAAGTTATGTGAACAACATTCTCCTCTTCAAGTTTTTTGTCATAACAATGTGAGTCGTAGTCCTTCTATGTCAAATGTAGAGAGTTCTACTTCAGGGGGAGAAATACTACAAATTGATCTTTCTGATCACGTTCCTGAGCCTCAGTTTGATAATAGAGATTTACCCATTAAAAATAATATTGATCAAACACCACAACGTACATCAATCTAATTCTCCGATAAATGATATTGCATAATCAGGTAATTTAGCTTCTAATCTTGATCTTGATATTTTCATAACTGTAAAGAAAGGATGTCGTAGTTGCACAAAATATCTAATTATCAATTATCTTTCTTATCATGTATTGTCAAATAACCATAAAGCATTCACCTCTAGAATTGATACCTTTTTTATTCCAAGGAACATACAAGAAGTCTAGAATGATTTAAACTAAAATTTAGTAGTTATGGAGGTGATGAATGCACTAAAATAGAATTGCATGTGAAAAATTTTAGAAAGACCAAAGGAAAAGAAAATAATTGGATGTAAATGGGTATGGAGCGTAAAATGTAATGTAAATTGTAGTATTGAGTAGTATAAAGCCAGACTAGTTGCGAAATGCTTTACTCAAACTTACAATATTGACTACCAAGAAATATTTTCTCTTGTTGCAAACAAAAATTCGATTCTAGTACTTTTGTCTGCCGGTGTTAGTTTTGATTGACCATTATATCAACTAGATATGAAAAATGTATTTCTCAATGGTGATCTTGAAGAAGATGTATTTATGGATCTTCCACCTAGATTCGAAATGAAACTTGAGTGAACAAAGTTTACAAACTGAAGAAGACCTTATATGGTCTTAAACAATCTCAATGGGCGTGGTTTGAAAGATTAAGAAATTAGTGAAGAGTTATGAATTCTTCCAAAGTCATACAAATCATGCTATCTTCTACAATTATACATATAATAATAAGATTGTTGTTCTTATAGTATATGTAGATGATATCATCCTTACATGCAGTGATGAACTTGGGATCAGCGAATTGAAGAAGAAACTATAAGTTTCAAATAAAAAATCTATGAATGCTAAAATACATACTAGAAATGAAAATTTTTAGGTCTAAACAAGATATCCTCGTTAATAAGAGAAAATATAATCTTGATTTACTAAAAGAGATAGGATTAATAGGATGTAGAATAGCAGAAATCCATATTCAATCAAATCTAAAACTACAAGCAGTGATCGAGAAACAGGTGAAATATAAAGAGCGTTATTAGAGACTTGTTGGAATACGTATTTATCTATCTCACACAAGACCAGACATCGCTTTTGCAGTTAGTATGGTAAGTCAATATATGCATGCTCTAGGCCCTACTCATTTTAAAGTTTTCTATAGATTTTTAAGATACTTAAAAGAAACTCTACGAAAAGGCATATTGTTTCAGAAAACATTACAATTTTGATATTGAAATTTAAACTAATGTTGATTGGGCGGGAAGAACTTTAGATAGAAAATCTATATTAAGTTATCATTATTTTGTTGGAGAAAATCTTGTTACATGGAGAAGTACAAAACATAGTGTAGTAGCTAGAAGCAGTGCTAAAGGTGAAATTAGAACTTTAGCTTAAGGCATATGTGAAGTCATGTGGATAAAAAGGCTTGTAAAGGAGCTAAGTATCACACAAGCAACACTTTTATGAATTTATTGTGACAATAAAGTTGTTATCTTCATTACTCATAACTCAGTCCTTCACGATAGAACCAAGCATATTAAAAATTGACAAGCATTTTACTAAAGAGAAAATTGTTACTCGAGTAATTTGCATTTCATACTTATCTATGATAGATTAACAGCTAACATTTTAACTCAAGGACTTCCCAAAGGCTATATGACCGACATCTTTGCACCAACTTAAGGGAGACAGTAGAACTTTATGATTTTATTTTATTCCATATTTGTATTATTACCATACTTAATTTAATTCTTTTTGTAAATCATTCCTTATTTAGTAGGATTTCTTCTATTGAAGAATGAGTATTGTAACATGTGGAAAATAATAAAAGGAATTGTTCTTTTATTTCTCACTTACAAAACAATAATATATATGATGTTACTTAAATAGAAAACATTCCTAAATAAAAAAGAAAAATAATAAAATAGTAATAATATAATAAGATATTATCTCTTATTATATTTACAAGATAATCACAAAATTAATATAACCAACACTCCCCCTCAAGTTGGTATGACGATATCTTCCATAGCCAACTTGGTTACCATCTTATCGAATTGTCGTTTAGATAGTCCTTTGGTAAAGAAGTCAGCCACTTGTTCTGAGGTCGGCATATAGGAAACACATATAGTTCCATCTACAATCTTTTCTTTTATAAAGTGTTTATCAACTTCAATATGTTTAGTCCTATCATGGAGAAGAGGATTATGAGCGATGGATATAGCCGCGTTGTTATCACAATACATACGTGTTGGTGTTGAATGGACACACTTAAGCTATTTCAAGAGTCTTTTTATCCATATACCTTCACAAATACAATGGGCTAAAGCCCTAAACTCAGTTTCAGCATTACTTCTTGCTGCGTCATGTGACTAAATTTCCTCCAACAAAGGAGCAGTATCCTGAAGTTGATCTTCTATCTATGATACTACTAGCCCAGTCAGCATCCGTATAAATGATTCTTTTTTTTTTTATCAATATACCTTTTACAGGACCTTTTAGATATCTCAAAACTCTATACATTGCTTTAAAATGAGCAGGACCCGGTGCATACATAAATTGACTTACCATGCTTACAGCAAAGGCTATATCAGGACATGTATGAGACAAATAGATGAGTCTGCCTACAAGTCTCTGGTACTTTTCTTTATCATTTACTTCTTCTTTTGTAGCTGTCTGTAGTTTCACATTTTGTTCAATAGGAGTTTCCACTAGTTTGCAGCCAAGTAATCTAGTCTCATTTAGTATATCTATGATGTACTTCCTTTAATTCACTATAATACCGGTTTTTGATTTAGCAAAATCCATGCCGAGAAAATATTTCAGAACCCCTAAGTCTTTTATTTGAAACTCATTTGCTAATCTTTTCTTTAAGTCGGTTATCCCTTCTTTGTCATTCCCTGTCACAATAATATCATCAATATAAACTATCAGAATGGTCATCTTGTTATTTCTAGCATGTTTGTAGAACATAGTGTGATCTGCCCGACTCTGAAGAAAACCACAGCTTACAACTGCTTTTCTAAACCGTTCAAACCAGGCTCTAGGTGATTGTTTTAGGCCATACAACGCCTTTTTTAACTTGCATACAGTGTTATTTCCATCAGTTGTTTCAAAGCCACGTGATAAGTCCATATATTCCTCTTCTTCAAGATCGCGAAAGCGTTTTTGACATCAAGTTGATACAAAGGCCAATCTTTGTTGACAGCGATAGATAGTAAAACTCTAATTGAGTTTAATTTGGCTATCAGAGCAAATGTTTCTTGATAGTCAATCCCATAGGTCTGAGTGAACCCTTTAGCAACTAATCTTGTCTGGTAACTTTCAATTCTTCCATCTGCATGACATTTAATAGTAAACACTCATTTGCATCCTACTGTTATTTTATCTTTTGGTAAATTGATTATATCCCATGTATGATTCTTTTTTAGCACATTTATCTCCTCCATCAAAGCTAAATTCCACTTCGGATCTTCTAGAGCCTCCTGTATATTTCTTGGAACAAACAGGTTTGTTATTCTAGATGTAAAGGCTTTATGGGTAGTGGACAATTTATGATAGGACAAAAAATTCTTAATAGGATACTTGGTACAATTACGAGTTCCTTTCATGTATGCTATAGGAATATCAAGATCAGAAACATCAGGTAATCGATTCTTAGGATGAGAAGAGTTAGAAGGCAATTTACCTGAATTACTAGAATTCATGGAAACAACTGTCGGAGCATTAGACTGGTCGTGCGCCAGATCAATCAACGTTTCGTTATTATTTTGATTCGGCTTCCTCCTTGTACAAACTTGAAAATATGAATTACTTCGTGCTATTCCTCCCCCTGAAAAGAAACCTTCCACATATGGTACTTCTCCTGCTAAAGAGGAGCATGATTCTATAGAATTGGGATTAACCTCTTCATGGTGAACAATATTAGGAAGAGGAGAGATGTCTCTAAAGTTTCCTTCACTTGTAGTCATCTCCCCTGAAGGGAATGAGAAAAATAGGATTGATTTTCTAGAAAGGATACATCCATACTTTCGTAAACCTTTCTTGCTACAGGATCATAATAGCGATAAGCCTTTTTATGTGAAACGTAGCCTAGGAAAGTACATTTTATGGCCCGAGGATCTAGTTTAGAATGTGAAGGACTAGACACATGAACAAAGAGTGTACATCCAAAAGCCTTGACAAGTAGGTCTGAAAAAATTCGACTTGTAGGGAAGACGTTTTTAAGGTTTTCTAATGGAGTGTGAAAGCCTAACACTTTAGTGGGCATTCTATTTATAAGATAGGTTGTTGTAAGAACAACATCACCCCACAGATATTGTGGTACATGCATTGAAAACATAATAGCACGAGAAACTTCTAAGAAGTGTCAATTTTTTCTTTCAGCAATACCGTTTTGTTGAGGTGTGTTCCTAAATGTAGATTGATGATAAACACCTTTACTATATAATAACTCACTTAGATGAGTATTAAAATACTTAGTTCCATTATCTGAATGGAGGATTCTTATCTTAGTTTTGAACTGATTTTCAATCATGTTATAGAACCAAATGAACACTTCTTTAACATCAGATTTGTTTGTTAGAAGATATATCAAGGTTCCACGAGTATGGTCATCAATAAAGGTAACAAAGCATTTTTTTTCCACCTGGGTTACAACATTAGAGGCCCCCAGACATCACTATGGATTAAATAAAAAGGAGCTGACGCTTTATAATTTTGAGGTAAGTAGGGAGTACGATGAGTTTTTGCGAAGGAACAATGTTCACAATTAAAAGTCGAATAATCAATCCCTATAAAAAGTTTTGGAAACAAGTGCTTTAAATAGAAAAAACTAGGATGTCCTAACTTATAATGTCATAACATTAAAGTTTCTCTAACAGAGGTAGAACTAATACTACTATAACCCTGACTTTTCCTATAACTAGTTGAAGCTTCCTCAAAATAATAAAGACCGTTGATCATCCTAGCCCATCCAATCATCTTCTCCAACTCCTGTTCCTGAAAATACAAAATGAATCACAGAAGATAACACGACAGTTAGAATCTTTAGAGAGTTTACTAAATGATCGTAAGTTGCAAGGTAATTTGGAAACATGAAGAACAATTTGTAGAGTAATTTCGAGGATAATTTGATGGCCCATTTCCCACAGACGGAAGAATAACTGTCACCACCTATTCTTATTTTATCATAATATAATGGGGAATATGTTTGAAATAGTTTTGGGGAATTGGTCATATGGTCGGATGCTCCAGAATCTATTATCTAAGGATCTGAATTAAGATAAGAGAGGGCATGCGAATAATTACCTGTTTGTGGCAATGAAACACTAGGATTATCAGAAGATGATGTGTCCTTTAGCAGCTTCAGGAATTGATCATTTTGCTCTTTATTAAATATATTCGATTCAGCATTATTCGCGCTTGATTGAGGTGGACGAGTATTTATTTCTCCCTGTCTACCGGTTTTATGATAACCAAGCTTTCCATGGAGCTTCCAACACGTTTCTCAAGTGTGACGTGGTTTATTGCAGTAGTCACACCAGACACAAGGTTTGATAGCTTTATCAAGAGCCTTGTTTGTTGTCTTGTTTGATGTAGCCTCAACCATTAATGCTGAACTTTCCACTATATCAACAGATTTTTTTCCAATCATCACGTGTCAACGACTTTCTTCCCAGCGAACTTCTGAAAACACTTAATTAATAGTAGGAAGATTAGTTTTACATAGGATCCTGTCTCTAACTTCATCAAACTCAACATCAAGACTGGATAGGAATTTGTAAATTCGACCATTCTCAACAAGCTTTTTGTAGTGTTTCTGATTCTCAGCACACTGCCACTCATAATTATCAAACAAATCAAGATCATGTTAGACTCGTTTTAGAGAATGAAAATATTGAGTTACAGAGTTACCTCCCTGTTTTATATCTCCCAGTTTCAGATTCAGCTCGAAAACTTGTGATTGATTTTCCAGGTCAGAGGACATCTCTGTAACACTATCCCATAACTCTTTAGTCATAGAATACACACATGTAGTTGCTACTGATATATTCAACCATGGAATTTACTAGCCAGGTCATGACCATGGAATTTTTGAATCCCATATGAGAAACGTTGCATCATCTTTTTTAGGAACTTTCTTACCTCCAGTCAAGTACCCTATCTTGCCTTGGCCATGGATAAACATTCGAACACTTTGTGACCAATGAAGGAAGTTGTCACCATTTAATCGAATGGTCGTTATTTGAACTGTAGGACTATTAATGGGTAATTTGATGGCTGGTACTTTGTCTTCCGACATATCCACTATCCTAAGGATGCCAATGAAACTAACTTTGATGTTGAACCCGACACGAATAGTGGAGACGCTCACAGATGGTGTCGGGCGCCGTTGTTGGATGAATATGTACAAGCTGATGTTGAAAGGCACTGGCTGCACGCTGGTCGCACAGGAAAACACGCAGGAAAACATGTTGGCTGAAAGCTGGTCGCGCAAGAAAACGCCCCATGATGCTATCGAGCGATGGCACTATAGACAGAGCAGGCGCGGAACACGCGCTAGCAGGTTGATGCTGGGCGGAACGCGCCCGGGCAGGTCGATGCTGGGCGGAACGCGTACGAGCAGGTTTATGCTGGACGATGATGGACACGCGAGAGATGCTACTGATCGGAGATGCTGGACGGAACGAGCAAGAGCAGGATGATGCACGCGAGATGCTACTGGTCGGCACTCTGTGGAGGCTGCAAAGTGGTTGGGTTACGGTTGAAGGAGAGAGACAACAATGGTGAAGTGAGTTAGAGTTTTTTCCTATGCTCTGATACCATGTGGAAAATAATAAAAGGAATTGTTCTTTATTTCTCACTTACAAAATAATAATACATATGATGTTGCTTAAATAGAAACATTCCTAAATAAAAGAAGAAAATAATAAAATAGTAATAATATAATAAGATATTATCTCTTATTATATTTATAAGATAATCACAAAGTGAATATAACCAACGTAACATTATTTTAATCGATTATTAGAATAAAAACTTAGATCTTATGTCGGTTACTATGAGAACAATTTTCTCCTAACTTAGCTATGTGAAAGTATGTTTTCACATTAACAGCAGTGACAATATCAGAGAGCATATTCCAGGGTTAAGACCATATCCTTCCGTTAATATATTTTCAAAATTCTGCATAGCAAGTTCATCTTTATTAATTTTTCATAAAACGTTAATTGGTATCCGATAAAGAATTGAATTCGGTTGTTCCTGTGAACTTGCAGTTTATTTTAGTATTAGCAACATTCTTCGTTTGTAATTGAAATTTAAAATGGTGTATTCGATTTGGCAAAGTGAAAGTGATAGCTTCTTGTGCTTTATAAAGAAATGCCATGTTCAAAAGAACTGTTTTCGGGAAAAAAGATAAAAATATATCTATATAATTAGTAACAGAATTTATGGATGAACTTGTGTAAATACGAGTATTATCATACGTAAAATATAACATTGAAAGGAATTTAAAGAGCAACAATCAAATTCGTTTTGAAAAACATTAGGACTGCATTGTGGTTCGAAATACATTAAAGAAATGGAAACACATTTCCAAGATGTTAAAATAAAATCAATTTGAAAGGAGAGCCCAACATGATACTAGCCCAAAATAAACAAAAATTAAAAGCCCACTTATCTTTGAAATGCCCTTCTCTGGTTTGGTTTGTGGTTTGACGAACCAGTTTTAAAACATTAACCAAACCGAATCTGAAATGGATGGTTGGAGATTCATCATGGGCATGGAAACGAATGGCTAAGATGTTGTCATTCGTTGTGATCACCTTGTCGGTTGAGTATGCATGTTGTCCACGTTGTTTTCCACTTTGGACCGACGAACAAAATCGCCTCCATTCACTGTGCAGCTTATTTGAACGAAAACTTCTCTTCCTCGTCTAGAGAGGGCTAGGGTTCTGGTGATTCTTCACCTGATCTTTGACCGATCTTTAACTATCTTGTTCTTCAAACTTCGTTATTCTTTGGCGATGGTGAGAATCCAAGATTTCATCACTTGGATCGTTGTTTCTTAAGCATTTTCCCTCATTGCAATGATTACAGTAATTGCTTACTGTAATCGATCGTTGTGTTACTTCAGTTTCTTGATTTCTTCATGGCCGAGATTCTGGACAAGAACCTTAAAGGTAACTTTCTTTCTACTGTTATTAGTCTATCCTTTCTATTTGTTTAAAAGATCTAATGCATTACTAATGTTTCTTCTTCTTTTCTTTTTCCATGTCTCTGATTGAGTGTATGAATTGAGCAAAGAAGAAAAAACAGAACAATATGCACCATGAAGAGGAAGGGAAAGAAGATAAGAACACAAGTGATTTACGTGGTTCGGCGTTAATGAGCCTACATCCACGGAGCCAACGAACCAGGTGAGTTCTCTTCTTTTTATTTCATCTGTACAAGAGAATGTCTTTCATGCCTTGCATTATTTTGAACTATGAACTATTTTTTATGAACGAAAGAGTTATCAAGTGCAACGCATTGCACAAGCTCATAGGATAGGGCCTAGGTGGTTTAGGAGAAAAATTCTGCATCTGCTGTTGCCCATTTTTGTTGCTTAGCAAGATCTTCAATTGCTAGGGCTTCTAAATCCATAATATATTTGAAGGATGAAATCTAAGACCAAAGAGATTGAACTCTATTATTTGTATTTAAACCCCTACTAGCAAATTTTGTTTTATTTTATTATTTTTAAAACAATACTCATTGCTTCTATCATTCAAATTTGTTAGCAATAGAACATAAAATATTGTTTTAATTTTTAATTACTTCAATATGTTAAACAATTATTTCTAGATTTTTCATTATTTTAGTCCAAGTCTGAGAACTATGTACGTTTATCCATGTGTAAAATAAACACTTTTGAATCTCATTTATTTAAATTTAAGATTTGAAATTTCTATATTTTATTGTAATTTAATTGGCATATTTTACGAAATTAAAGCTAGACATTTATTTTTAAAAAATAATAATAATGTTATTTCGTGTACAAAATATAGGGATTGCGCAATATAATTAGGGCGGCAAACAATATATTTGATCAAATTTTAAGATATTTTTTATTTGATAAAAGTTTGATTTTTAAGAATTATAAGGATAAAAGAACAAATAAGGAAATGTAACTAAGAATATCTAACTCAAAAATTGAAGTTAAGTTTAAATTGTGATATTTGTTCGACTATCATTTTATAGTCAAAATATCTTTCGCGATAAATTTTCAATTAAATAAATAAGAAATTCAAGTAATACAATACAAAAGTATAACTTTTAGCCAATAATGCTAATTAGTTATATTTAAAAAACAAATAAACAATTCATAACACTATTTTCTATATTCTTCACTATTTTTTTTTAACTCCGTTACCGCTAAACAATAAAACCAACATATTACCGCTAAATAATAAAATTAACGTGTTACTGACCTATCGATCTCTGATAGAGAATTAATGGTGCGTTGAAGCTATGTTAGCTTTAATCGTATGTACTATGACCAAGAAATTATAAATTTAAATTGCAATATTTTTGTATTAGAGAAAGTAAATTGCTCAATAGTTTATTAGTATTTGTTATATTAAGTTTCTTTCTTGCTTAAAAGTCATTTTGTACTAAAATGGTCCGTGGCTGTTGGTTTTGTTCATTGATTTTAATTCAATTCAATTTCAGTTATATTCTAAATTTGTATTTGACTTTTATATTTGTTGAAATAATTATTTATTATTTATTAATTATGATTGTTTAGTATTAGTATTTTATTTAATAGATCGTAAGAGTGTGACTGTGTATTCGATAAAGTTAAGGCCAACCTAATTTTTAGAATAGTAGAATAGTGATTAGGTTTAGTGGCAATAGTGGATTATTGCGTTATATTTTTAGATCCGTAATTGGCTTTAAATATGGCTGTAATGGAGAAGAAAGAAATAGAGTTGATCCATTTAATTCTCTGCACCATGAATTATGAGAGATTGTGAAAAATGGAGTTTATGCATTAGCTGAAAATGCAACCGATGGCCAACGAGTAGCGCATCGCTAACAGAAAAGAAAGACAAGACATTGTATTTCATCCAGCGGGATGAATGATGAGACATTCGAGCAGATCGAAGCAGCAACGACCTCAAGTGAGGCCTGGACTATTTTGTCAACTTCTTATAAAGGTGATGAAAAGATCAAACGGGTGCGTCTTCAAACTCTAAGACGCCAATACGAGTTGTCCAGATGGAAACCACAGAAACTGTTGATGACTACATAACAGAATTCTCGCATTGACAAACCAAATGAAGACCACTTTTCAGAGCAAACAAAGGTGGAAAAGATTTTGAGATCTTTAACTCTCATTGTTGCTGCCATTGAAGAGGCCAATGACCTGTCTAAAATGACAGTAAGGACGGATGAATAATAGTAAAATTGAAAAACCAATTGAACAGTCATTGCAAGCACAAGCCTCAATTGGTAGCTCCTATCACAAGCATAGTAGTTCACGAGGCAGAGGACATGGACGTGGTGGCACCTATTCCAACAAAGGTCGTGGTAGCCAGAATAAAAAATGTGATGGGGAATGTTATAATTGCCACAAACGGGGCCATTATGCAAATGAGTGCAGATCAAAAGGTGATAATCAAGTTGCCAATTAGACTCAAGAAGATCGTAATCAAGAATATGACGAAGAGGATCATGCATTATTAATGGTAGCCACATGAAATGAAACTCCAAACGACCAGACTTGATATTTGGATACAGGCTGCACAAATCACATGTGTGGTCATAAAGAATTGTTTCCGGAGTTGGATAAATCGTTTCACACAAGAGTGAAATTAGGTACATTTCAAATGTTTTTTCTGTACATTAATTCGTTGAGTATGTGACAGTTAGACGAAAAGGGTTATGTGATGAATATCTCTGGAAATCAACTCTCAATTTTTGATAAGGAAGGTAATTTGATCCTTAAAACCTTTTCATCAAAAAATTGCATGTTTCCGGTAGATTTTAATATGGGTAATTTCAAGTGCTTGAATGCGATAGTGAATGATGAATCATGGTTAAAACATTTTCGGTTTGGACACTTAAAATTTGAGTTTGCAAAATCTTTCCAAACATAATTTAGTGAAAGGTTTACCCAATATTCAACATCCTGATCAATTATGTCAAGCTTGTATTTTTGAAAAGAATCAAAAGACACATTTTGTTCAAGAGTCTTGGCATGCTAAATTTCCTTTGGAGTTCGTTTATATAGATTTTTGTGGTCCAATGAACTTATGATCAATGGGAGGTAACAATTTTTTTCTAACTTCATTGATGATTTTTCAAAGAAAACTTGGATTTATCTGCTGAAGAGCAAAAATGAGGTCTTACATTGCTTTAAAATATTTAAAGCATTTGTTGAAAGAAATAGTGGCAAATTAATCAAGATGATGCATAGTGATGGAGGAGGCGAGTACAAGCTTGATGATTTTAAGAGTCGTTGTGAAGAACTCGGGTTGCTGCATAACATTATTTTTCCTATCCTTCTCAACACAATGGAGTGATTGGGAGAAAGAGCAGATAAATCATGCATATGACTAGGAGTATGCTTAAAGCAAAAGGTATGCCAAATTATCGAAGCATGGGGTGGATTCAAACCCAATGTCCAACACTTGAAGATATTTGGATCAATTGCTTATGCTCATGTCCCTAAGACAACAAGATCTAAGTTGGATGATAGGGTAGTGAAGACAGTTTTCATTGGATATAAGCAAGGAAGGTACAAATTGTACAATCCAATGACAAAGAAAGTGATGGTAAGTCGTGATGTTATATTTGCAGAATATGAGGTATGGTATTGGAATACAACAGATGAAAAAAGTGTTATATTTACGCTTTAAATGAGGATACAAATGTAGAAGATAGAGTTACTCAAGAAACACTTGACGTTCAACCTGAAGTTGTAGCTTCAATTGCAACTATTATAGAATGGTCAAGAAAGGAGTTGTGACAACCTATTCATGGGTTAATGTTGATGATGAAGTTAATAATGATGGAGAAATAGTTCATTTTGCTTTTCTTGCAGATTTGGAATTGAACTTGAAGATGTCATTCAAAATTCCAAATGGCAAAATACTATGAACGAAGAATGGATGACAATTGAGAAATTGCAAATGATTGATCTTCCAAATGGTGAAGTCGACAAATACAAAGCAAAGTTGATTATTAATTTGGAAGCACAAAAACAATGGAAGATCCACACGTCAAATCTGCGTTTCTCAACCAATAGTTGAAGATTGATGGCTTCATAAAACAGGGCCATAATTAAGGGAGATGTTGAAATAATTATTTATTATTTATTATTTATTATTTCTGATTTCTGATTTTTTAGTATTAGTATTTTATTTAATCGTGAGAGATAGTATTGTGTGATTGTGTGTACTCTAAATTTAAGTCTAGACTAATATTTAGGGTAGTGTCATCGTGCGATAAAATGTTTTTAGTAGCGATAGTAGATTACTGTGATTTATTTTAGATCGGTAATTGGCTTTAAAGATAGTTGGAATGGAGAGAAATACAGAGAAACAGAGACAAATAGAGTTGATCTGCCATTTAATTCCTATTTTCTCTTCTAAATAGAACTTTATTCTTTTGTATTAATTATTTTTCTTACAATATTATACCGTTTGTGGTCTTCCCAAATTTGAAAATTTTTTTTATAAAAATTAGATCTTTTAACTTTTATACATTAGAAAAATTGATAATTTTGTTTACTATAATTACCAACTCTAATAGCAGAGTTCTTCAACTTCTCCAAAATAAATTACCAATTCTAGTAGCAGTGGAAAGTTGTTGCCGTTGCAATCGATTCTGCTCGTTTAAATTTGTGTTACTTGCAAAATTCCGAATGCTCTTTTTTTTTTATATAATCCAACTTAGATGAAAATATCAAATACTTTTCCTGTTTGAACATCGATTTATACTGATAGTTATTACAATAGGTTACATGTTATTGTATTATGTTATATCAAAATCAATGATAATTATCATTTTGTAATGAAAAGAAAACATATCGTATTATAAATTTATTATCTACTACGAATTGGTATTGTTATTAGGATACGTATTTCTTTAATATTATAATATAATAACAAATATTTATTATATTATAAATACATTATTAATACAAACTCATATTGTTCAACAATACTAATGCTTGAATGATTATATTATAATAATACGTGGATTCATATAAATACATTAATAACACATCGCATATTGGGTTTTGAACTATATAATACATTGGTAAAGTGAATTTTTTATACTATTTTTTTTTTTGTGTATTAGACATTAGAAACTACTTTCTGTTATAATAGTTACTCCATAAGATGTATAAATATCATACTCTTCCCTTCATTCAAGGATAATAAAAAGAAATTTTCTTACATGTACATAGTGTAATATGGTATCAGAGGTATAAAGTTTTTTTTTCCCGCGATTCCACCTTCGCGCGCTTCTTTCTTCTCCTGTGTTCTTCTTTCTCAACGCGCGTCCTTTACATCCCGCGTTCTTCTTCCCTAACGCGCGTCCTTTCTGAGTTTTTCGATGGCCATTCACCCATCAATAACTCTTGATTCTCATGCGCCAAATTCATTCGATTCCCTCAGCCCTTATACCCTAACCCATCACGATACATCTGGATATATATGCTCTCACAAAAATTTGATGTTCTGCGTATAATTCCTCAATTTTTTGAATTAGTTCATACACAATATGGGCACCATATTAAGCAATTTAGATCTGAAAATGCTCCAGAACTCTCCTTCGAGAAGTTTGTCAAAGATAAAGGTGCTATTCACTAGTTTTCGTGTGTATCTAGACCTTAGCAGAATTCAAAAAGTAATTGTTGCCCGAGCATTGTACCATCAATCCAGAATCCCTTTGAAATTCTGGTCTAAATGTATTCTAACAACAGCCTATATAATAAATAGGACTCATTCAAAAGTCCTTTAATGGTCCACGCCATATTAAAAACTCAACAACACTAAGCCTGACTATTCAAAATTATGAGAATTCGGCTGCCTTTGTTTTGTGTCTACATTACCTCAATCTCGCAATAAGTTTGCTCCACGAGCATTTCCAGCGGTTTTCTTGGGCTACCAGCTGGGGATAAAAGGCTATAAGGTTTTCAATTTTGAAGAATAAACAATGGTTGTATCAAGAGATGTTGTATTCCATGAGGCATTATACCATTTTCATATCATCATAACTACTAATGATCAACCAAGTTTTCTATCTCAACTAGTTCTTCCTATTGTTGTTGACCTTCCTGCCACCACCATGGCCGGTGATCAGCCCACACCTCCACCATCCCCGTGTTTAACACTTCCCATGGATCAAATAACCACAAATTAATCCACAATCCCAATAGATCAACCAGGCCAACCAAACAACCAACATATCTTCAAAACTTCCACTATAACCTCTTACATCAGCCTTACAACCCCTCTTCCTACACCAGTGGATATCCTCTGCAAAAAAAACTTAATATATGATAACCTCTTCACATCCTACGGAACATTTGCAACAACAGTTACTTCTCATTTTGAACCAATCACTATCACCAAATTGTCAAACATAGCCATTGGCAGAAAGCTATGGAAAGTGAGCTGCAAGCTTTAGAAAAAAATAAAACTTGGAGTGTGGTTCCTTTACCTCGACACAAGTATAAAATTGGATGTAAATGGGTTTACAAAATCAAATATAAAGCAGACAGTTCAATTGATCGATTTAAAGCTCGATTGGTCGCCAAAGGGTATACACAGCTAGAGAGACTTGATTTTCTAAAAAACATACTCCCCGATTGCAAAGTTGGTCACAATACGAGTATTATTAACCATAGTTTTCTAATATGGTTGGTGTTTAGTGCAGTTGGATGTCAACAATGCCTTCCTACATGGTGATCTTGATGGAGAAGTGTACATGGATCTGCCACCAGGCTATACACCTCCTCAAAGTCATCACACTCAAAGGGAGAAACTCGTATGTCAACTACACAAGTCCTTTTATGGACTTCGTCAGGCCTCAAGGCCGTGGTTTTCCAAATTCGCTGATGCACTCATTTGTTTGGCTTCACACAAACAAAAGTAGATTATTCATTATTCGTCAGAGGCTCCAACAATGACTTTCTGGCCTTACTTGTCTATGTAGACAATATTATTCTAACTAGTGTTAACATAGAAGTCATTCAATCACTCAAAGATATTCTCAACAACAAGTTCAAATTAAAAGATCTTGGTAATCTCAAATACTTCCTCGAATCAGAATTGGCTCGAACACCACAAGGTATATACAGCGCAACTATGCTCTTCATCTATTAGAAGACGCTGGTCTTCTTGGAGCTAAACCTGAAAACAATCCAATGAACTCTCGAATCAAACTACATAAATCCACCACAGATATTCTCAATGATGCTACTAACTATCGACGCCTAGTGGGTCGTCTCCTCTATCTTACCATATAAAGACCAGACATTGCCTTTGCAGTCAATCGGTTAAGTCAGTTTGTTTCCTACCCAACCAAGGTCCATCTTGTAGCTGTAAATCATCTTATTATGTACATCAAATGCACACCAGGACAAGGTTTAAATTTGCAAAAATCATTAAACTTTCAACTTCGTGCTTTTGCAGATTCGGATTGGGCTTCATGCCTCGATACCAAGCGTTCCACAAACGGTTTATGCATCTTCCTTGAATCATCTCTGATATCTTGGAAATCCAAGAAGCAATCTACTGTCTTGCGGTCATCAGCGAAAGCGGAATACAGAGCCTTAGCCTCAACCACATGGGAACTTATGTGGCTTACCTCGCTACTTCATGAACTACACATTCCATCAAGCATCCTTACTGTTTTGTGACAATAATTTGCTGTGCATATCGCATCCAATCTTGTATTCCACGAGCTTACAAAACACATCGAACTCGATTGTCACTTTGTACAAGATAAACTTCGAGAAGGCTTTCTTCGGCTACTTCCCGTACGATTAGCCAACAACCTAGTTGATCCGTTCATAAAGGCGCTATCGGCTTCAATACTCAGACCGTTACTTCTCAAGTTAGGCATCTCCACCATCCACTCTCCAACTTGTTGGGGGATATTAGACATTAGAAACTACTTTCTTTATTAGTTTAGATGAGTTCTGTTACAATAGTTACTCCATAATATATAAATACCATACTCTTCCCTTCATTCAAGGATAATAAAAAAAAAACTCTTCTTACATGTACATATTGTAATATAAATACATTAATAACACATCGCATATTGGGTTTTGAATTGTATAATACATTGGTAAAGTGAATTTTTTATAGTATGCTATTTTGTGCGTTTAAATACATGCATATTACTTTATTCATATAATACCTAAATAATACTTCATTAATGACATTTTTGTACTTAAATCATCTTCAACCTAGGATTTATTTTCTTCTTAAATACAAGCTGTCGTTGCCATTTTCTGCAGTTTTGAACTTTGAAATATTCTCCCTAGTGTTATCTTTGATCTTCGTCACCGGTAAAGGTCAATTTCGATGGCGGTGGTGAAGGGCGATTTCGATGGCGGTGATGAATATCCAATTCAACTACAATCATGTTGAAGCTCGATTTCGACGGCTGGAATGGTGTATATTTCCGACGGCTGGAATGGTGAAGGTTTCCAACGGCTGCGATGGTGGAGGTTTTCAGGGGTGGAGATGGGGAGCTCTTCGACGGCGGCAATGATGGAGGTTGTAGACGACGACGCTGGTAGAGGTTGCCTGCGGTAGTGAACTGCTATATGCGTTCTTTTTGTTTTGATTTAAATTTCTTATTTTAAATTAAGGATATATAAGTCTTTTCATAGATATATGAATATTATTATAAATAATTTAAAATTAATATAAGATATTGTAATTAGATTATTAATTTTGGCTAGTCATGCAAAGCTCCCAATATTAAATACTCTATAATATTTAAAAAAATTCATATATAAAAAGAAAAAATAATAAATAAGGAAAGAAAAAAAAAACCAAATAAATCCTATGAATAACACTTCTTTTAAGAAATTTGCATGGTTATTTGGGTCTAATAAAAACCTGAAAATGTTTATGTGCCTGATGACTTCAATTAGTTTAACAGATAGTTTTCAATCATTGCAACATGTTGATGCCGAAAATTGGTCAACGGTCTATCCACAGTACTATTTGTTTAGTAGAGGACGAAAGGCCTGCAAAACA